>ML852538.1:21107-51361 GCA_009831015.1 Picea engelmannii | reverse complement strand
AAAACAGGGTGTTACAGGTGCAGGCAAGTTGGTGGAAGTGCATCCAGAAAAAATTTCTTTGACACATCTTGTTTCAAGCATTTCCTTTAATTCATATTGAAACTTTATATTTGAAATATCCATCCTTGTGTTTTTTAA
Organism: Picea engelmannii; assembly: GCA_009831015.1. Lineage (NCBI taxonomy): Eukaryota > Viridiplantae > Streptophyta > Pinopsida > Pinales > Pinaceae > Picea > Picea engelmannii. The sequence goes on along the minus strand of ML852538.1, from coordinate 51,223 downwards.
ATCATTTGACGAAAACATTCCCAACAATGTTTGGTTCCCCAATGTTAATTTGTTTAAAATTCCCTTGCTTTTGCAAATCCAGGTCTAATAATCCTTCTAAATATGAATTATGTCCATCCTTTTCATCATGAAACTGATCTGATAAAAAGATATTTAATGGGTCCCATGGTGCATTTCCAGTGATGATTGTGATCCATGAGACTACATATCATTTGTGCATTTTTTCAAACACATCGCGTGCATTCTCCACATTGACCTAGTTTGTTAGTTTCGTTAATGACATGTTTAATTATTGCTGTAATTTCTTCACTAAGGTAAGTCTCTTTCCATTTTCATATGGATGCATATCTATCTCAAATTAACACTTAAATGTTTTTGTAACAATTATGGGTGTTTGTAGTCATAGTTTCCATGTGTTTTTTATAGACAACAATGTGTTGGATGTCAAAAATAAAAAGAAAAATTGATACACACATATTGCAATAACAAAATTACACTAAACGCTAGAACCACAACTAGTTGCACACATAAATATGTTATTTCATTAAATTTTGACCTCATTACAGACCAGGGTATTGAAATTTTTTAATGGTGAGAACATTATATGTTCCAGAATTGGGGTGTCTTGATCTCAATTCAATGAAATAGATTTTATCTAAACTTACATCATCAATAATAGTCATGTACAATATCTACCTGAAGTTTCTGCATTGATGGGGGCACAAAATCATAATCAAGTGATGTAACTATGTTATGTAAGCTCTGATAGGTCCATATTTCCATTGCACACATGACCATGATGCCCACAATCAACTAACACATGGGTTTTGAAATTCGACCCCCTGTGTTGGATTTGCATTGTTCCTCATCGAGAGAAACCCTAGTTATGTAGATCTTATAACAGACACTTTTTTGAGTGATGGAATCACAAAAGAAGGGTCCCCCTAGCTAGAATTTGGTGCTAGGAGTCCAACAGAACTGGTGTTTCATCGATCAGAGGCACGGTTTACGTGTTATGGCGAGTTGCAACTCACCTCTTGAAGTCATTCAGGGAGACAACGAAAATTTGGTCCAGGGGCACAAAATCACAACCAGGTGATGTAACTAAGTTTCTTAAGCTCTGGAAGGTCTATATGGCCAATTCCCATGGGACCCTAGTTCGCATAATCACCTGACACAAGTTTTTTGAAATTCGATCCCATGTGTCGTATTTACATTGTGCCTCACTGAGAAAAACCCTAGTTCTAGAGATCCTCTAGAAAACAATTTTTTGAGCGATGGAATCATAGGAAATGGGTCCCCCTAGATGGAATCTGATGCCAGGAGTCCAACATAACTAATGGTTTGTTGATCCGAGGCACAATTTGTGTGTTATGGAAAGATGCAATTCACCTCCTAAAGTCATTCAGGGACACAATGACAATTTGGTCTGGAGGAAAAAAATCACAACCGTGTGATGTAATTGAGTTCCATAATCTCTTGAAGGTCAATACAAACAACTCCCATGTGACCACGGTTCCCACAATCTCCCAACACAAGGGTTGTGAAATTCACCCCCCTATGCTAGATTTTCATTGTGCCTCACTCAACAAAACCCTAGTTCTGAATATCCTCTAACAAACACTTTTTTGGGTGACAAAATGATAGGAAAGGGGTCCTCATAGCTGGAACATGGTGCCAGGAGTCCAACAAAACTATAATTTCATCGATATGAGGCACGATTTGCGTGTTATGGAAAGTTGCAACTCACCTTATGAAGTCATTCAAGGAGGCAATGACAATTTGGTCTGGGGGCACAAAATCACAACCAAGCGATGTAATTGAGTTATTTAAGCTTTGGAAGGTATGTATGTAAAAATACCATGTGAACATGGTGCCCACAATCACCTGACATAGGGGTTTTGAAATTCAACCCCCTATGTTGGATTTGCATTATGCCTCGCTGAGTAAAACCTAGTCCTAGAGATCCTCTAAAAAACACTCTTCCAAGCAATGGAATCACAAGAGAGGGGTCTCCTTAGATGGAATCCAATACCAGGAGTCAAATGAAACTTACAGTTTGTCGATCTGAGGAATTATTTGCATGTTATGGTCAGTGGAAATTCACCTCCTGAAGTCATTCAGGAAGATAATGACAATTTGGTCCATGGGCACAAAATCACATCTGGGTAATGTAAATGAGTTTTGTAAGCTCATGAAAGTCCATATGGACAACTCCCATGTGACCATGGTGCTCACAATCACCTGGCAGAGGGGTCATGAAAGTTGACCCCTTGTGTTGGATTTGCATTGTGCCTCATTGAGAAAAACCTTAGTTTTATAGATCCTCTAACAAACACTTTTATGGGCGATGGAATCATAGGAGAGGGGTCCCCATAGCTAGAATATGGTGTAAGAAGTCCAAAAGAAATGACATTTTTTCAATCTGATTCATGGTTTTCATGTTATGGTGAGTTACAACTTGCCTCCTAAATCCATTCAAGGAGACATGTCATTCTTTTCCTTGCATTTCCATGGTTTTTCTTGACATGGAATGTCCTAAATTATATTAATATGCCATGCCTTTCCTTGACATGTCATACCTTTCCTTTCCTTGCCATGCCTTGTCATGTATTTTGTAACATACCCAACCACCCCAAGCTGGGAAATGCCACTACCATTCTTCTCTGCTACCAACTCTAACATATCCAGCCTCGAATGGGACAACATGCCACACCAAGAATGCGCCTCTTAGATGATTTGGAGACTCTAATAACACTTAATAGATAAAGAGTCATGAAACACATACATGCAATGATTAAGATTCATACTAAAACATAAAATACATGCACAATATACTATGCAAAACATTAACTAGAAAGCATGCATATTATAAGTAAAAACATCAGATATAATAATTTAATACATAGTGGAAATAAATACATAAGAAAGGAAACCATAAAAGAGAGAAATTATATTTTATAAAATAAGACACCAACTAGCTGGAGACCAAGGAAATTCCACCCAACACTAGACATTATTGTTCTAATTCTCAACAACAGTGTCACCCCTAAGCCAGGGCTATGAATCCACAAGGACAGCTCCAAAGTTTTACTTAGCTTCCCAAACCAGTCTCACAAGATTCTCCAAAACTCACAACAATCCAAGTACCAAACTCTCTTCTACCCAACCTGCACCACCCAAGAGAATATACCTCCACCCTTCTCTGCCAGGTAATCCCTCTCCTTCCAGGGCTCCAATGCAGCTAGTCTAGAATCTCCATGTTGGGACTCTCAGAACTTTCATTTGTGATCAAATTTGATCAAAATATAAGCATCTCAGACATGAAGGCCTCAAATCATGGCTAGATTACACCAGCAATCTCTACAACCAACAAAATCGTGGCTGATATTTAATATTTCGTCTTCCTTTTCCAATCCAAGACACCAAAATGAGGAAAGATGAGTGAGTGAAGGAATAGATGGAGTGAAAAATCTATGATAGAGGATGGATAGTGAATCAAAATGGGTGAATGAACACGTGAGGCAACCAACAACAACACTAGAATAGGGACGAGAATGAGAGTATTTTCCAATGGGAGAACAAACCCCTTCCACAAACTAGGGATGGGTTTTTGTAATTCGTGGGGGTCAAGAACCTCTTGGACATCCCCCAAGAGATCATGTAACTGATTTCCCCCCCATTACAAAAATGGGTAATATAAAATAAACAAACTCTTATCCCCTCAAGCCTCCTCTCTTCTAGAATCATAGCCCCCTATAACTCTAGTCCTTGTCCGTCGAGAAACCAAAATTGTATTTATTATTAATAATGATAAAAAAATTAAATTTCTTAGGAAAACTGGTATTTTAATAATTGTTTGGGAACTATGGCCTCTCAACAAAGTAACAATACATTATTTAATGTGGGGGCTCAAAACCTAGGGTGTTACATCCCCTCCCCCTTATTTTGTCACGGTCCTTAGTGCATATACAAAACAAAGATCAAAATCTCAAAATTTATTCAAAACGATGTCGGTGCTCATCCCGCATGGCATGCTCATTCTTCCATGTAACATCTTCAGGACTGTAGCAGGTCCACTGAACTTTTACTTGCTCTATAACTCGATTCTAGAGCATTTTGAATTTTCTATCTAGTTTTCGCACTGGCTGGACCTGCAAGTCTCCCTCTGTCTCTACCTAAATCATATGCCAATCAACAACATGGTTAGGATCATGTACACATTTCTTTAGCAAAGAGACATGAAATACATTATGCACATTCATGGAAACACACAATGCAAGCATGTATGCAACTAGCCCTATTCTGTCCAATATCTCAAATGGACCACAATATCTAGCTACCGTCTTTGTACAACTGCCCAACTTCAAAGAGATATTCTTGGGATTTACTTTCAATATCACATTCTCTCCTACTTTAAATTATCTTGTTGTCCTATTATTGTCAGTATAAACCTTTTTTCTATCTTGAGCTGCCTATAATTATACTAAATCTTAACCATCTGGTCTTCCATTTCCTTGATCAAATCCGACCCAAGTACTAATTTATCTGCTGAGTTGTCCTAGCTTACTAGAGTACTGCGCTTTCTACCATACAAGGCTTAAAATGGATTCATCTTACATGAATATTGATACCCATTATTATAGGAAAATTCAACCAAGTGCATGTAGTCTTCCCACTTAAATGGCCTATCCATCACATACATTCTTAACATGTCTTCAATTACTCGGTTGAACCTCTCTGTCTGCCCATCTGACCATGGATGGTATGTTGTGATAATGTTCAAATTTGTACCAAATCCTTTGAATAATACTTTCTAGAAATTTGAAGTAAACTTAGTGTCTCTGCCTGAGACAATTCTCCTAGGTATCCCATGCAACCTAGCAATTTCCTTCATGTAAATTTCTGCAATATTAGTTGTTGTATGAGTTGTTTTTGCAGGAACAAAATGAGTAGCCTTTGTCAATTTATCAACCACTACCATGATTGAATCATGTTTCCTTGTTGTCCTAAGAAATTTAGTTATAAAGTCAATGGTTATCACTTCCCATTTCTTCTCTGGGATTGGTAATGGTTGTAGCAAACATGTTGGGTGTCTATGCTCACCCTCCACTCTCTGGCATTCCATGCATCTGGCGATGTAATCGACAACATCCTTTTTCATTCCCGGTGAATATAATTGGATTCTTACTGTTGTAATTGTTTTCTGGTAACCAGGATGTCCAACATATGGAACATTATGCATTTCCTTTAATACCAAATTCCTAAGTTCTCCAGAACTAGAAACATAAATTCTATTTTTATGCATAAGTAGTCCATCTTTCTTTATCTCATACTCTTTCACTTTTTTTTGTACATATCCTCCTTGTAAGATTTCCTTTACATGTAAGAAATGATGATTTGTAACAAAAACATCTAAAATTATGCTCTTCAAGTCTGACTTATGCATACTAACAGTTGTAGCATGCATGAGATGCACTCTTCTACTAATTGCATCAACAACTTTATTTTCTTTTCCTTTGATATGCTTTATATCAAATTCATATTCACTTAAGAATTCAATCCATACTGTTTTATTTTCATTCAAAGTTCGATGATCAAAAAGATACTTCAGAACACTATGGTATGTTCTTAATTCAAATCTCTTTCCCATGAGATAATGCCTCCACATATTCAATGCATGAACAATGGAAGCAAGCTCCAAGTCATGTGTGGCATAGTTCCTCTCATGCTCCTTAAGATTTATGGACTCATAACAAATGACATGTCCATTTTGAGTGAGGAATCCACCAATTACTTCCTTACACACATCTGTGCATACCAAAAAAATTCTCATTTGGGTCAACAATCTTCAAAATAGGTGCACTAGTAATTAATTCCTTCAACGAATTAAAATTTTATTCACACTCAGGTGTCCATTCAAATTCAATTCCCTTGTTTTACAAAGAAGCGATGGGATGAGAAATCTTAGAAAACCATGCTATAAACCTTTTGTATTAACCAACTAACCCCATAAAAGATATGACTTCTGAAACATTACTGGGCATTGGCCATCCTCTAATGGCTTCAATATTCTTAGGGTCTACTGCTATACATGTTCTAAAATAATGTGCCCCGAGTAATGGATATGTTCTTGATAAAAAGAAAACTTACTCAACTTGGCATACAAATGATGTTGTCTCGACACTTGGAGTACCATTATTAGGTGATTTTCATGCTCTTCCTCTGACTTAGAATAGACAAGTATGCCATCAAGGAATACTATGAAAAAATTATCCAAATAATTTCTAAATATGCCATTCATTACGAACATAAAGACATTTTGTGCATTGGAAAATCCAAATGGCACCACTACAAACTCATAATTCCCATACCTGGTTCTAAAGGTTGTCTTATGGATGTCTTATTCCTTGATTCTTACTTGATGGTATCCTGATCTCAAGTATATGTTTGAAAATATCTTTACTCCTCTTAGCTGATCAAAGAGGTCATCAATCATGGGTAGAGGATACTTGTTCTTTATAGTAGACTTATTCAGCTATCAAAAGTCAATACACAACCTCAAGGTTCCATCCTTCTTTTTGAGAAAGAGTGTTGGTGCTCCCCAAGGTGAAACACTTAGATGTTTATACCCTTTCTTAAAAAAATCCTCCAACTACATTTGTAATTATTATAACTCTACTGTGCTCATTATGTAAGTTTTTTTTGACACTGGGGCAGATTCTGGCACTATATCAATAGACAAATCTATTTCCCTTTTTTGGGGAAACCCTGGTATTTCTTGGAATACATCCTTGAATTCTTGTAGTATCGAGAAATATTGTAGGCTTGGCCCCTTTGTCTTTTATGGCTCCTCCACATGGGCTGCATACAATTGACACACTTTTCTAAAACATCTCTTCAATTGCAAGGATTAAATATCCCTTATAGAGATGGGTCTTGGAACTACTTTCATAGTGCTCTGTTTTCCATCTCCATCAAGACATGTAAATGTCTTTCTATGAAAATCTAGGACAACATGATGCTTGTCCATCCAATCCATTCTAATAATAATATCATAATACCCCAATGGTATGATATTTAGGTCAACACTAGTTTTCACACCATTAATACTTATGGAAAAACTTCTGACCATATCATGGATTCTCCTTTTGATTCCAGTGGCTAGTTTAACCAAACTTGATTTCCCAAGCTTACTTTTATCCAAATGTAATCTATCCACTATTTTAGGATCAATGTAACAATGACTTTCTCTTGAATCAATTAAAATAGAAAAAAAATGATTTATGATCTTACCTTCTCATCATTTATAAACCTAACATACTTTAACAACCCCAAGAATGTCTTCTCGTACTCTACCATAGTCATGCTTCCTAGCCTGAGTTCAAATAACTCTTGCATTTTCTTTTCATAAAAATGATCTGAGAGGTACTCGTTCTAGAAATACTCCTTGAATTTATTCCAAGTGATCCTATTCTCATTACTATGTTAAACTTTCTTCAGTTGATCCCACCACATTGCAGCTTTCCCATGTAAGTGGTAGGTGGAAATTTTGGCTTCTAGATTTGATTAATAGTTGTGCAATTGGAAATATCTCTTGATTACAAGAAACCATTCTTCCACATCGTCCTCCCTTTCTCTTTCACCATCAAAGGATGGTGTCTTGAGCTTCCTCGGCTCTCCTTGCAAACTGTCCACCTCTTGTCTCATTCTTTGGTGCCTAACAAGAGACACCTCTGGAATGCTTAAGGAATATTCAGACACATGAAAATTTCCTACTGAGTAAGGAGGTGAGTGGTGTCTATGAGCTCTCCTAGAAGTTCTGGAATAACCCTCTCTTCCATGATCATTTATTATTTCATGAAACCTACCTTCTTCCTCTTTCTTTGAGCTAATTTTGGATTGACCTTGCAACTAATTTAATCTCTACCACAGTTGATAATTTATCTAAATTTTCTCCCTCATCAACCTCTCATTGTATGCCTTGTATCTCTACACTTCTATCTTCAGGATCTTCATAGTTTCTAGCAATGTATCTTGCTTTGTCCCTCGACCCTTGCATCCATTGGACTTTGTCTCTACATTTCCAATTCTAGTATTCTAGCCTTCGACCTCTTTATCATGGCTGAAGTCTCCCTCACCTTCTTACATTTCTTCAATATGCATTCTAAGATGATGTGTGTAAATCCAGTAATTATGCAAAATGTGCAAGTGACCATTTTGTCAAAATTAAGCATATGATAAACAAAATTTATCAATAATTCCACAAATCCTTTCAACTCGTGAAGAATTTTTATAAATGACACTTCCATGTTATCCTTGGGTCAATATAGAAATCAATTCTACGCAAGCGCTTCCTTCAAACCACTTTCCCAAGTGACCATGGTTCAAAACCATGGGCCAAATCCTTCCTAGAGATTTTATGTGTTATAATACTATATCATATATTGTGTGGTTGAAAATCGATTGAGGTATGAGATCAACGGTCAACAGGAGCTCCAGGAATTTGGCTTTGGGAGTTATAGATTGTCCACACTCCCAACTCTTTCAGAGCGCCAAGTCTCTGGACTGGAGGATCTATTGCCACATATCTTGTCACGATCAACAGTGGATATTAACTCCAGCCTTTGGGAGTTATGTACCCAAGTAATTTGCAACTTGAAATATTCAGAGTACGAAGCCTCCAGACCTTGGGATCTTGCACCACGTGTCTACTGTAATCAATGGATGATATGGACTTCGGCCTTCAATCCTTCGAGAGTCCTCGACCCCAATCGCTTATACCTTGAATCCTTTGGAGTGCCAAGTCTCTGAACTGTAGGATCTAATGCCACATGGTAGAAATTAAGTCACAAACACATGGCCCTATCTGACGAGTGACACATGTCATATAATAACTACCACAAATGGTATTTGAAAGACATGAAACAAATCGACATGTTGCAAGATCCAAGTGTGTCCATGTCACCCTAGGTGATGTTAGCAGGCCACATCACCCCAATTCCTCACGCCTTCATGGATTTGAAGCGTCAAGATACTTCTCCCCACTATACCACAAATCCCACAAATGCTAAACTCCTGGATTGGTTGATCTGCGAACACGTGTTCTCAAACACGAATGGTCTAGATTTACTTTGGGGTTAAGGAATTTGGAGAATTTTTGTTGTTGAATAACACCACACCCCCAGATTTCCAAATGCCAAATTTATGAACCATTGATACTATTCAAACATGTGTACCTGAATTTGAAGGGTCTTTATTTACTACAATGTTTGGGACATCGAAGGTTTTCTACCGATCCCTAAACATCAGCCATTGATGATCAAATATTTTCTTTGTCTAGAAAAGAGAAAAAATTCACCAGAATCTGTTGATCCCCGACCATCGACCATCGACAATTGAATATTTTCCTTGGTCAATCTTCAATCCTTCACCCAATTCATCGACCACCAACCATCAGTCGTCAAAGATTTTTTTTGGCGAACTTCCACACTTAGAGTTATTTTGACAAAATCATAGGTGAATCTGGGTTGTTGATCTCTCAGCCAACATGATCTTGACCGTCATTTTTCTCCAACTCCCCAAATAGCCAAAATCAATAAGAACTATCAATGTTCCTCATTTTTCAAATCACTAAATCAATCCCAGTCGTAGATTTGGTAATTCCGCCAAACCTTGCAACATTCAAATTTTAAAAAAATTTCAAGGTTGAATCGAGACCGTTGATCCAATATCGAACATGATCTCAACCATTGATTCTCCAAAATATGTCCAACATAACAATGGCCATTAAAACTCGATTTTTTGACCTTCCAAGTCGAATTCGACTCCGCAAATCCACAAATTAAATCCATTAACTTCTTAGACAATCCTGGAATCATTCAAACTTACATTCGTTCATGAATTTGGGGGATTCCACTCAAACTATCCCACCATTTTATCCAATTCTCATAGATACATATAAAATATGTAACCATGAATCTTCTTGATTCACACATGTGATGGCCCGTAACAGTCTGATGTTTGAACCAAAAGATTTGATACCAATCTGCAACTTCCCCAAGTACCCCAATCTAGGAAACACCACTACCATTCTTCTATGTTACCAACTGTAACATATCTAGCCTCCCACAGGATGACATGCCACACTAAGAATGCACCTCTTAGCTGATTTGGAGACTCTGATAACACTTAATTAATAAAGAAGCATGAAACACATACACGCAGTGATCAATATTCATACTACAAGATACAATACATGCACAATATACTATGCACAACATTAACTAGAAATCATGCATATTATAAGTACAAATCTCAGATATAATAATTTAATACGCAGTGGAAATAAATACATGAGAAAGGAAACCATAACAAAGAGAACTTATATTTTATAAAATAAGACACCAACTAGCTACAGACCAAGGATGTTCCACCCAACCATATACACTATTGTTCTAAGTATCGACAACAATGTCACCCCTGAGCCAGGGATATGAATCCATAGGGACAGTTCCAGAGTGTTACTTGGCTTCCCAAACCAATCAACACTCAAGCTCTCACAGGCTAATCCAACACTCATAGAAATCCAAGTACCCAACTCTCTTCTACCCATCCCGCACAACCCAAGAGAATAGACCTACACCCTTCTCTTCCATGTAGTCCCTCAGGTAGTCCCTCTCCTTCCATGGCTTCAGTACAACTGGTCCAAAATCTCCATCCTGAGAATCTTAGGACTCACAACTGTGATCAAAGTTGATCACAGGCCAAGCATCTCAGACATGTAGGCCTCAAATCATGGTTGGATTACACAAAAAATATCTACATCCAACAAAACTGTGGTTTCTCTTCAACAGTTCATCTTCCTTTCCCAAGCCAAGACACTAAAATGAGGAAAGCTGAGTAAGTGAATTAGGGATGATTTTAGGGGCTAAATTTTGCTCATGGGCTGATTTTCCATGGTTTTTCCAAAAGCAAGATTCTCTATTTTAAAGATGATTCTCTCAAATTCTATAGGATAAAATTATTTTGCCTTAAAAATCGCCAAAATTTTATAAAAACTATATAAAATACTTAGAAATTTGAATATTTTAAAAAAATATCGCCAAACATTTATAGTTGACATATGAAGGATTAGTAATATTCGCCAAGGTTTCTACATTTTAAAATAAATTTCCATCCTTAAAATCATCCCTGGGGTGAATGAATGGATGGAGTGCAGACTCCATGAAATAGGATGGACAATGAATCAAAACGAGTGAATGAATGTGCAAGGTGACCAACAACAACACCGGAATGGGGATGGGAATGAGAGTATTTTCTAATGGGAGAATGAACCCCTTCCACAAACCAGGGATGAGTTTTTGTAATTCATGGGGGTCAAGAACCTCTCATCCTTCTCCCAAGATCTCACGTAGTTGATTTCCCCCCCATTACACAAAATGGGTAATAAAAAATAAATAATTAATTAACCCCTCAATCTCCCTCTCTTGTAGAATCATAGCCCCCTATAAATCTAGTGCTTGTCTATCTAGCAGCCAACGATGTATTTATTATTAATAATGATAAAAAAATCACATTTATTAGGCACACCGACCTTTTAATAATTGTTTGGGAACTTTGGCCTCTCAACAATGTAACAATACAATATTTAATATAGGGGCTCAAAACCTAGGGTGTTACACATTTCCATTCCATGCCATGCCTTGTCTGGACTTGGCATGCTTCTACTCAATTGAAGGCCAAGGAGATGAACTTTGAAGACACCAAACGATCAAATTGGATAATAGAATACTCCCATAAGTGGAAACATAAATATTCCAACACCCCCATTTTCCTTGGGCATGGTCCAAACATCCCATGGAATCAAGGGAAACCTTTAATATCCACCATACTTGCACCGTAGATAAGATGTAAAAATATTGTCAAGTAACTAAGGTCGAGTCATACTACGAAAGAAATAGGACACATAATAAACATGAGAAACTTGAATAATATGACCAACAATAGTGAATTTGCCTACAAATGAAAGGTATTTATTATGCTAGATGAGATGGTATCAAAGGATAATAGATAGTATATTGAGACAAAGTGTTGTCAAGTGATAATGGATTTTCTTCTTGGACCATTAATAGTATGCCTATGTTAAAATTTGATTGTTATCCAAGTTAGGAGGAAACAATGTTACATTTAGAGTTGTCATTTTAAAGGTGTTATTGAACTTTCAAATGAACAAATAATAAGAAACATTCCCTTGAAATACATACTAATCTATAATGTTACATAACAAATAATAAGATATACTAGTGTGACATATTTTCCTTGTTCCTATTGTTATATAGTTTCCTACCAACAAATTTCTATCTTTGAATAGTATTACCATCTCCACTAATGAATATAGAAACATAACAGTAACTCACAAAATGTTGGTATGAGTTTATTATTCTAATATTATGTTAAAACAGTGAGGAATTTAAACACCAGCAACAATATATTAATGGTCACATGAAATATATATGACCTTAGTAATAGAGGAATAAACTATATACTCTTCCGTAAATGACAGCGTATTCATGGATGAGTCATAAAAGTATTGTAGGTTGGATTATATAAGCAACTACAAGATGAGAAAGGAAAATAATCGCCCAACTTTCTTATGGCACTATCTACAGGAAGAAACTCATCCTATCCAACTTTTATCAACCATAGAACTGATGGATAACATTTTTTAACACATAAACTCAGCTTTAGATCCAATTTGACTTCAACCAGTAGCTAGGAAATGATTCTAGTGAATGAGAAATGTGCCCCACAGGTGATAAAATTGTCCAACAGAGAGGGAATACGCCCAACCTATGTAAACTCAACAATTCTTAAGAGAAAATCTCCTTAGAATAGAGGTAATGCTTCCTAGGAGAGAGCTTGATCTGTCCTTCATCATAAAACTCTTTCTCACTCTCCAAAAATGGCGCCCCAACTCACTATGTATAGTTGTTACTGAAAATCATGATTTTTCTATGTGAAACTCAACCTGCCACATTTAGCAACTCGTCTCTATCAACAATCTGAATATGATGCCCTTTCCACATGAAAAATCTAGACAACCATGAGGAATTTTGTCCAAAATTAATAGAATAGATTCCCACTACCAATAATCAGTACCCAACCAAGAAATCACTACTCCCACACTAGTTATTCAAGTTGTATACAAAACTCAACACATTGGTGTTAATGGTCTGTTTTTCTTTGTGGGAAAACTATTTTTATTTTTTTGTTTTGTTTGAATAGTTGGCACTAAATTGGGTTCCATTACCACCAACTATTGGCAAAAAATGTAATAAATTTTGGGCGCTAAATGGGACGAAAAATTGCACCTAATTTAAAATTCTTCAATCCTTCACTCACCTTCAATCCTCCTTTGTAGTCGATTAAGAGTTTTATAATGGTTGAGTTGAGTGATGCATGTGGGTGTATTTGGTTTGGAAATTAGACATGAACTAACTTACTTTCCCTTTCTCTACACCTCAACCCCTTCTCCAAGCATGAGCAATGGATACAACTGGGAATTATGTTGGTAATTAGTTATGTTAGTGAATTAGGAAGAAGGATGGCAACAATGGAGCATTGAAATTGAAAAAATGATTGTTGTGTCTTGTCTGATCTTAGAGAGGCAAGGAAAGGAGTGAAAGGGTGAAAGAGAGAGATAATAGAAGCATAGTGTAGTATAATCGTTCATTTGCTAAAATAGGTGCAAATATGAGTTTGATAGGCCCATTAAAAATAAAAATTGCACTAAAAACACTTATGCAGTTTACACGAAAAATCACACACTAAAAATATAGGAATGGGAGAAAGAGGTTGAAGCATTCATGGGGATATACCATAGTAAGCACTTGGATTTTATTGCGTAGTGGTGATATTTGAAATTGTTAGTTGGGAGAATATTGACCCATCTAGACCTACCTATAGAAGTAGTCTCATCCCCCCCTCTTCTGGACTCAATCCCATCAAAGGAAACCTCCCCTTGTGACCTCTCTTCAACCTTCAAGGAATACAAGGACAAAATTCGCTTCCAAAATTAGCAAAGGTGGCAACCCATCCTTTAAATTTCCAACAAAATTTTTCAACAAAGGTCATGTAGTGGCTAGTTGACCTAGCATCAAAAGCTAAACAAGGTGTAGCTTGTCTTCAATGAGATCTATGTTATATTATTAATATATGTATGAGTCGAATAATTTTTAGTTGAGTGTTGGTTTGAAACCTTGTAGTTTAAGATTTAAAAAAAAATCAATTGATATATAATAAATTATTGCATGATAAAGAAAAATAAGTGTACTACATTTATCTAGCTACCTTTTGTGAGAAGATTTTATAGCCAACATCCTACATTGTCATAGTTAAGGAAAGATATGGATGTACTCAAAATGCATGCCATTAGTACCAATGCATGTGAAAGCAACAATATCTCCTCAAACCAAGGGCCAAAAGTTGGAAAACCTAGGAAAATACGCATAAAGGGTGAAACAACCCACTAAACCAATATGAACAAAACCCCAAAACCATGTGCTAGAGCATGAAACATTTTTCTAATACCATCAATCATCTCAAAACCATGTGGCACTCTAGAACCATGTGTAGGGTAGTTATGCATCCTCAATAAATGTGCCAATATGTAATGACCAAGGGAGAATTCCATGATATGAGTCAGTGAACCTCCTTGAAATCTCAACCACATGCTAAAAATAGGGCCCCAAAGATAATGCACTGCTCACAAATATATCTCAACCATCGAATGAAAAACACACTTTCCAAGGCATTCACCTTAGGCATATGTGCCCTAGAGTGAGGGCACATTATCTCAAGGAGTACCAAGCAATGACCAATAAAACTTAGGGAAAACCCTTAGTTTATGAGTATCCCTCTCCATGAATGTAATAATGGTAAAAAAAGAGTGAACCATATATGTAATACCCTCATCAAGACCATTTCTCTATTAATATCCACATGTAATATGAAAGCCTCCAAATATGCAATGATTCCCCAAGAGTTGATGCTAAATGAAACAATAAGTATCTAATCCACAACTGATAGCCATCAAGACACACATCCTCCAAACACAACCTCTTTGGGCAGGGTCTTCAAACTAGTACAATGCCTCATACAATATGAGGGGTAACCTGTATAATATGTTAGCCATATGTAAGCTAATTGATTTAGGATATTCTGTAGATGGGAATGACGAATTATGAAAATCATGAGACCATATAAAGAAGGTTCATGCAAATGTGGAGGATTTCAAAGATTATGCAGGGATTAGATATTATTTTTGGGATTAACTGCATAGTGTAAGTCATTAATCTATGACCCATATTCATGAGTATTAGTCGCAACTGATCAATAATTCTCATGATTTGAATAGTCCACTTAGCACTCATTGCATCGGGTGATGCTCACAAGGGTGAATAAATGGGATTGAAGCCAATGAAATGAATCGCATAGCATTAATCATCACTTCCAGGGCTTGCACCTAGTAACTAGGACTTCCCAGGTGGTCACCCATCCCAAGACGCCTCTGGCTCAAGCGTGCTTAATGCGGGGATGTCAGGCATCCTTGATGCTTCAAACCCTCACACACCATCAAGGCATGTGTCTCATCTAACTATGTCAAATTTAGACCTAACCCCTAACCCCTAAACCATTGACCCTTAAATCCTTAAGCCCTAATCCCTAAACCCTTAAGCCCTCACCCTTAGTTAATCACTAATCCCTTAACACAAAAGGCCTAAATCCCCTAACCCCCAAGCCATCAAACCTTAAACACTTAAACCTTAATCCATAATCCCTTAATCCATAAACCCATATTCCCTAAGAAAATAAACATCAATCCCCTAGCCCATAATCCCTAAGCCATTAACCATTAAAATAATTAACCCATAAGTACTAAATCCCTTATCTCTTGACCCTTAATTCCTTAAACCATAAACCCTTATTCCTTAACCCTTAATCCTTGTACCCCAATTCCCTAAATCCATAATCCTCAAAGCCCCTATCCACTTAACCCCCAACACCTCAACTAATTAACTATTTAGGCACATATGGCACTAAAACCCATTCATTTCTCACCGTGTGACATTCATGGATGACCTTGGTGATGTGCATTTTGGAAGATGTTCCATGACATTTCAAGAGAGTTTCAACAAGCATTCCATAGATGTGAATGACAGATGATGAAAATGAGACTTCATTATGAATGTTGATGAAAACATGGATGATATCAAACATTATATGGGGACATAATGTATCCTTAAGTATTGAAACCCTTGCATACCATCAAGGCATGTGTCTAGTATAAACAGTCAAATTTCAATATTGTCCCCATTCATTGCTCACCTTGCGACCTCGATGGATGGCATTGGTCATTGGCGTGTTGGAATAGGTTCCATGAAATTTCAAGAGAGTTCCGACAAATCCCTAACTCCCTTAACCCCTAATCCATTGACCCTTGAATCCTTAAGCCCTAATCCCTCATTAAACCTTAATCCATCAACCTTAGTTAATCACTAATCCCTTAACAAAAAATCCCTAAATCCCCTAACCCCTAGGCCATCAACTCTTAAACACTTAACAATAATTCCTAATCCCTAAATCCATAAACCCCTATTCCCTAAGCACTCAAACATTAATCCCCTAGCCCATAATCCCTAAGCCATTAACCATTAAACTACATGACCTGTAAGCGCTAAATCCCTTAGCTCTTGACCCTTAATCCCTTAAACCCTAACCCCTAATCCATTAACCCTTAATCCATCAAATCCTAACCCCTTATGCATTAACCCTTAATCCATTAAACCCTAACCCATAATACATTAAACCTTAATCCCTGTATGATGCAGGAGCATCTCCCACGTCAAGCAAGCCAGCGCAGAATGCAAGTGGACAGCTGGACAAGCCAACACAAATTTTGAAATCACTTTGGGAATTGATGCACCATCTTAAATGAAGCCATTAAGATGAAGCACACTTGTAAATGTAATCGGGACCTTGAGCCATATGCTCTCACCCTTAGTAGGTAGGAGGCATTTAAGATAGTTAATGCAGGTAGATATAATTTAAATTCTAGATTAGACTGTTTGGGAGCGCAAGAGGGAAACGGGATATAGACACCCTCATTGTGCATTGTAACATTATTCAGAAAGAGTAAGAGCATGTAGAGAGCCGTGTAAGAATACCCATGTACATGCATTTGAATTAATAGAAGAGTTTGATTCAAATTCATGGTTTTGTGTCTGTTCTCTGTGTATTGATGTTGAATGATGATATGCTCATGAATGTTTGCTTCCTATCATACATTTGTTTATGTGTTGTGTATATGATTTCATGTCTAAGTTTGAAGTCTGAAAGGGTGAAGGAATGAGTTTCAATTGTTTCTCTATTTGAGCCAGAGAATTCCTGCAAGGAGTGCAGTTGAAGTGTCTGCAAGGAGTGCATTGACAGAGGGTTCAGATAGAGATAGCTTTTGTTCTCATTCACCTAGAAGTGCAGTTGAGTACAGGAGCCGTGCAAGGAGTGCACAGGCCAAGAGAAGTCTCAGAGTTGTGAATCTGAGTAGAGAGTTGAAGAACTGCTACTGCAGGTGTGCACAGAGTCAAGAGACTTCAACACTTAGGAAGTGCTTGAAAGGTTGCCTCAAGGAGTGCGAGCAGGGAGGTTCTCTGGAAGATTCAGAGTTGGGTAAAGGTCGGGAGGTATAGAACCTTCAAGTAATCATCAAAGAGAAGCACAGAGATGTTGGTCCGTGGAGCGTTCAAACACGTGTCGTAAGTTCGTGTGCAGGTGAACTAGTCTTCATGGAGGAAGACTTGGTTAGTCTCGCAGATTTCATCCGAAAGAACGAACGGACGAAATTATCTGGGGAGATTTCATGAAATTATGTGGGCTGTTAGATCTTTGAAAATGTGCAGGGGAGATACAACAACGTATTCTCGAAATGTTAAAAGCTCAGGAGGCTAGAGTCGTTGATCCGAGCCACAAGGGTCGTTGGATCTACACGTGGATTCACGTATCGGGGTTTCGTGGGTTGAAACTCCATAAACCCGCCACAGAGATCACAAAATCACGATACACGATATCCCAACGACTACAAGAACGGTGGGGGGCCACATGAGTCGGAAAATGGATAGGTGGGACATCGTATGTCAGGATTTCGTGAGTAGAAGGGCTGAGAACTTGGTGTCAAGGGTCGCGAAGCGCGAGGACACGAGACGCGGTGAAGTGGAAAGAAGACTAGGAACCGTCCATCTGAGGAAGATAGGTGGTAGAGATCAAGAGATCTCGCGAACTCGGAAGTTCGCAGGGTGAGAGCCCAAGCATTGGGTACTCCAAGTCGCGAAGATGCGAGGAGAGAGGAAGAAGGATAGTTGTTGGATCTGGGTTGTAGGAGGACCGTTGGATCGAAAACCCCATCGCCTATCATGCATTCGGGGGTTCGGAGGTTGAGAGAGGTCACTTTTGACATCAGAAGTCACGAAGTGTCGAGAGCTGAGGTTTGCGTGGACACATGGAAGAGCCATAAGGTGAGGCCCATGTGGTTGATAGGTGGACACGTGTTGCCTGGAGAAAGGAGTCAACACTCCGTTGAATTCTCACATCTTGGGGATTTGCAGGATAAGAGTGTGAAGGCTTGATGCTTCAACCTGTGAGTTTGCGAAGAGCGAAAAGCATAATGGGAGGAGTCAACCTGGCGTTGACCTATCGCATCTTGGGAGATCGTAACAGGAGGGCACGAGAGTTCGACTAAAAAACTCACGAAGGTGCGAGTTCTGAGAGGTGCTAATATTCAATCCCTAGCCTATGGTTACATGTGGGGAGGGCGCTGACAAGGGAAGGAGCCATAACCGTATCGTTGGTTCGGGTATCACAAGATTGGAAAGGAAGAGTCGGAATCTTCGACTCATGAACCCGCGAGATCACGAGATTTAGTCTGATCTCCCGATTGTAAAGAGGAGATCCCATGGAGAGTTTGTTGTGGGTATGGATTTCCTAATAGGGAAATAGAAGAGCCTTAGTGTTTTTCGAGCCAGTAGAGAAGAGAAGATCCTGTGAGTGGACGTGATTGCGAGCATGCCTGCATCAAGTGGTATCAGAGCTGAGAAAAGCTTCTTTTCTTTCTGTAGCAGAGAGGAAGAAAATTCACCATGTCGCCAAGGAGAAGGGATATACAATCACCCGATCCAGAGGAGGAAATGGAAATGCCTAGAGGAAGGGGTAGAGAAGTGTAGAATCCAGAAGTAGAAAGAGATCTGCATAACTTACGCGCTAGACATGTGGACATGGAGATAAGACAAAGGCGCACAACTGATGTAGGAGATATCAGTGAGTCTGAAAGTGAAGATGATGCTGGACATGGAGAAGAAGAAATCACAATAGAAGATGCAGAAAATGAGTGCTTACTTAAAGTTGTTTCAAGAATGGGTGCAAAGGCGAAGATGGACATTCCAGTTTATGAGGGAAATCTGGATGTAGAAGAGCTTCTAGACTGGATTAGAGATCTAGACACCTATTTTGACTATGAAGATATCGAAGAGGATAAGAAAGTCAAGCATGTCATCATGAGATTAAAAGGACATGCATCCTTTTGGTGGGATGAACTACAAGTGGATAGGTGTTGCCAAGGCAAGCAAAAAATTAAGAGCTGGGACAGGATGATTGCAAAGATGAAGGTAAAATTTATTCCCAGGGACTATCAAATTTCTCTGTTCAGGAGAATGCAGAACCTGAGACAGAAGCTGATGACAGTAAAGGAATATACTGAAGAGTTTTACAGGTTGAATATCAGGGCAAGTCATCACGAAAGCAATGACGAAAAAGTGGCCAGGTATATGAATGGCCTGAGATATGAGATTCAGGATGAAATGAGTATGGTGACCATCCGAATGGTGGAAGATGCTTATCATATGGCTCTGAAAGCTGAAGAGAAGTTGAGCCGAAAGCAGAGTCAGAGGGGCAGAGGTAGAAGCCAGCCCAGGGGAAAGTCAGCTGCCCAGGAAAGAACCCAGAAGCCCAGGAACGACCGGAAGAAACCTTAGACTCGAACAGAGAGAGGTGGAAGTTCACAGTGAGGGAAATACGCAGAGCAAAGAGAACAACATACTGAGCAAAGAGGGGGGTATGATGATAATAATAATTTTCCTCGTACTAGAGGTCGGGGAAGAGGAAGAGGTGGAGTAATCACATGCTTCACATGTGGAAATAACGGGCACAAGTCTTATGAGTGTCCTGATAAAAAGAAAGAAGGGGGAGAAGCTCACATCGCCGAGGCACAGAGGCGAGATGTTGAGGTAGAAGACGTTGAAGGTGGAAGGTCGTTGATGATGTGAAAAGTCCTTTTGACACCAGAGAAAGAGGTGGAAATTTCAGTCCAAAGGACCAGACTTTTCAGGACTACTTGCAAGACCAAGGACAGGGTGTGCAAGGTCATGTGGACAGCGGTATAACGGACAATCTTGTTTCAACCGAGATGGTAGAGAAGCTGGAGCTGGAAACGACTGATCATCCAAGCTCGTATAAAGTTTCATGGATACAAAAGGGACACCAGGTAACTGTCACAAAACAATGCTTGGTTGAATTTAATATAGGGGGATATAATGATAAGATATTATGTGATGTCATTCCTATGGATGTTTGTCATCTATTGCTGGGTAGACCATGGAAATATGACAGAAATGTGATTCATGATGGGAGGATGAACACATACACCCTAGAGAAGAATGGGAGGACACACATGTTGCTTCCGATAAAGGATAAGGAGGTGAAGCTAGAAGTAAGCAACACAATACTTCTCATGAGTGGGAAGGAACTCCTTAATGAAGTTAAGAAGAAGGAGGATCCACAATTCTTTGTGGTCAGAAAGCCGAGAATTGTTTTGACTAGCACAAGAGTGGATGATTTGCCAGAGGAGGTTCAGGAACTGTTGGGGAAGTTAGTTGATATAGTAGTGGATGAATTACCTCATTCGTTGCCACCGATGAGAAGTGTGAGTCATCATATTGATCTCATACTAGGAGCCAGTTTACCAAAAAAAGCTGCGTACATATTGACGCCGCAGGAAAATGAAGAGGTCAAAAGACAAGTCCAGGAGTTGTTGGAAAAAGGTTTGGTTAGAGAAAGCTTGAGTCCATGTGTTTTTTCGACAGTACTCAGTCCGAAGAAAGATGGAGGCTGGAGGATGTGTACTGACTCGAGGGCAATTAACAAGATAACTATCAGGTACAGTTTTCCATTGCCAAGAATGGATGATTTGATGGATTTCTTAAGTGGAGCAAAATTATTTTCAAAGATTGATTTGAAGAGTGGATATCACCAAATCCGCATGAGAGAAGGTGATGAATGGAAAACAACACTCAAGACAAGCGAGGGTTTGTATGAATGGCTTGTTATGCCATTTGGCTTAACAAATGCACCAAGTACCTTTATGAGGTTGATGAATGAAGTCCTGAAAGATTTCATCGAAAAATTTGTTATCATATATCTGAATGATATACTGATTTTCAGTAAAACGGAAGCTGAACATCTGAAGCATTTGGCCATTGTGATGAAGAGATTATAGGAAGAAAAGTTGTTGATAAACATAAAGAAGTCCTCATTCATGAAGACAGAGATCATTTATTTGGGGTTTGTTATTTTGGCAAATGAGTTGAGGATGGATCCATATAAAGTGGAGGTGATCAAGAATTGGCCATCACTGAGGAATGTATTCGAGGTGAGAAGTTTTCACGGATTGGCCAGTTTCTACCAAAAGTTCATCAGGAATTTCAGTGGAATTAGCACAGTGATGATGGATACAGTGAAGAAAAGACACAAATATTTTCACTGGACAAAAGAGGATGAGAAGAGTTTTAATCTGTTAAAGAGGAAGATTACAGAACAACCAGTTTTGGTGTTTCCTGATTTTCAAAAGACATTTCAGGTGAAATGCGATGCAAGTGGATTTGCAATAGGGGCGGTCTTGAGTCAGGAAGACAGGCCGATAGTGTATTTCAGTGAGAAGTTGAATGAAGCGAAGGTGAAGTCTTCCACATATGATAAGGAGTTTTATGCCATCATACAGGCATTGAAGAAGTGGAGGCATTATTTGATTCCAAAAGAATTTATTCTATACAGTGATAACCATGCATTATAGTTTGTGACTCAACAGGAGAAGTTGAATCAGAGGCATGTTAAGTGGGTTGAATACATGCAGAATTTTACATTTGTGATTAAACATATTTCTGGTACTGCTAACAAAGTTGTTGATGCTTTGAGTAGGAAGTGTTTGTTGTTGCAGGAGTTCAGAGTCAAAACATTGGGTTTTGATGATATCAGAGACATGTACGTAGATGATCCAGATTTCAAGGAAGCGTATGAAGCAACCGAGAATCCAGTTCTCAAGGATAGAAGCCAGTGGGCTGAGTACATGATTCAGGAAGGATTGTTGTTTAAAGGTAATCAACTGTGTATCCCGAATTTCTCCATGAGGGAGAATTTGCTGAAGGAGAAACACAACAGAGGATTGGTCGGACACTTCGGTCATGACAAGACATTCGTAAGGTTGTGCAAGTCATACTTTTGGCTAGGAATGTGATCAGAGGTCAAGAGATTTGTAGACAGATGCAGAATTTGCCAGCATTCGAAGGGGAGGAGGAAGAATGCGGGTTTTTATCAACCATTTCCCATACTTGAAAGGTCGTGGGATGCGATTAGCATGGATTTTGTGTTGGGGTTTCCAAGGAAACAAAGAGGATTTGATTCAATCTTTGTGGTGGTGGATAGATTTTCCAAGATGGCACATTTTATCCCATGTCATAAAACCAGTGATGCGACTCACATCGCGAACCTGTTTTTCAAAGAAGTCATTCGAATTCACGGCTTACCAAGGATCATAGTTTCAGACAGAGATACGAAGTTCATAGGGCGTTTCTAGAGAAACTTATGGAAGAAGCTGGGAACTAACTTTTTATTTAGTTCGACTTATCATCCTCAGACGAATGGACAAACAGAAGTGGTAAATAGAAGTCTAGGAGATTTGCTGAGAAGCTTGGTGACAGAGCACCACAATAGTTGGGACAATGTATTTCCATAGGTAGAGTTTGTGTATAATGACTCAGTGAACAAGAGTACAGGATAGAGTCCATTTTATATTGTTTATGGCATACAACCGAGGGGAATTTCTGAATTGAGGGATTCATAACAGACTGCGACTAGGAGTGCTAGTGCAGAAGATTTCACAGAGGCGATGAAAGAACTTCACAGCCAGGTGAAGGAGTGACTGCTAAGATCAAGCCAAGAATATAAACGCAGAGCCAATCAGCATAGAAGACAACTTCAGTTTGAGGTTGGTGACTTAGTTCTGGCACATTTGAGAAAGGAAAGGTTCCCGAGAGGAACATATAATAAGTTAAAGATGAAGAAAATTGGACCATGCAAGGTCTTGAAGAAAATAGGAGAAAATGCTTATGAGATTGAATTACCCGATGGGATCAGAATATCTTCGATATTCAATGTCTCATATTTATACCCATACAAAGCTGGGGAAATAGAGAATGGAAGTGATGAACAGCCAATGATCCAGTGGACGAAGCAGATGCCAGTTGCAGATAATCCGCAGATGGAGAGGATACTGGATAAACGAGTGGGTAAGAGGACCAGGCGAAAGAAATACTTTGATTATCTGGTCAAATGGAGGAACCATCTAGTTGAATATGCCAGCTGGGAGACCGAGGCAGAGATTCTGAAGCATGGACAGACCGTGCAGGAGCTCATGGATAGGAGCCATTAAAGTTTTTCAAGAGAGGGAGTATGATGTAGGAGCATTTCCCACGTCAAGCGAGCCAGCACGGAATGCAAGTGGACAGCTGGACAAGCCAACACGAATTTTGAAATCACCTTGGGAATTGATGCACCATCTTAAATGAAGCCATTAAGATGAAGTGAAATTGTAAATTTAATCGGGACCTTGAGCCATACGCTCTCGCCCTTAGTAGGTAGGAGGCATTTAAGATAGTTAATGCAGGTAGATAGAATTTAAATTCTAGATTAGACTGTTTGGGAGCGCAAGAGGGAAATGGGATATAGACACCCTCATTATGCATTGTAACATTATTCAGAAAGAGCAAGAGCATGCAGAGAGCTGTGTAAGAACACCCATGTACAGGCATTTGAATTAATAGAAGAGTTTGATTCAAATTCATGGTTTTGTGTCTATTCTCTATGTATTGATGTTGAATGATGATATGCTCATGAATGTTTGCTTCCTGTCATACATTTTCTTTATGTGTTGTGTATATGATTTCATGTTTGAGTTTGAAGTCTGAAAGGGTGAAGGAATGAGTTTCAATTGTTTCTCTATTTGAGCCAGAGAATTCCTGCAAGGAGTGCAGTCGAAGTGTCCGCAAGGAGTGCGTTGACAGAGGGTTCAGATAGAGATAGTTTTTGTCATCATTCACCCAGAAGTGCAGTTGAGTATAGGAGCCGTGCAAGGAGTGCGCAGGCCAAGAGAAGTCTCAGAGTTGCGAATCTGAGTAGAGAGTTGAAGGAATGCTGATGCAGGTGTGCGCAGAGTCAAGAGACTTCAACACTTAGGAAGTGCTTGAAAGGTTGTCGCAAGGAGTGCGAGAAGGGAGGTTCTCTGGAAGATTCAGAGTTGGGTAAAGCTCGGGAGGTATAGAAACTTCGAGTAATCATCAAAGAGAAGCACATAGAGGTTGGGCCATGGAGCGTTCAAACATGCATCGTAAGTTCGTGTGCAGGTGAACTAGTCTTCACGGAGGAAAACTTGGTTCGTCTCGCAGATTTCATCTGGAAGAACGGACGGACGAAATTCTCCGGGGAGATTTCATGAAATTCTGCGGACCATTAGATCTCACAAAAGGTGCAGGGGAGATACAACAATGTATTCTCGAAAGGTTAAAATATCAGGAGGGCAGATCTGTTGATCCGAGCCATAAGGGTCGTTGGATCTATGCATGGATTCACATATCGGGGTTTCGTGGGTTGAAACTCCATAAACCCACCACAGAGATCACGAAATTGTGATACCTGATATCCCTATGACTACAAGAATGGTGGGGGGGCCACAGGAGTCGGAAAACGGACAGGTGGCACATCGTATGTCAGGATTTTGTGAGTAGAAGGGTTGAGAACTTGGTGTCAAGGGTCACGAAGTGCAAGGACATGAGAGGGGGCGAAGTGGCAAGAAGACCAAGAGTCATCCATCTGAGGAAGATAGGTGGCAGAGATTGAGAGATCTCGCGAACTCGGAAGTTCGCAAGGTGAGAGCCCAAGCATTGGCTACTCCAAGTTGTGAAGACATGAGGAGTGAGGAAGAAGGATAGCCATTGGATCTGGGTCGTAGGAGGACCATTGGATCGGAAACCCCATCGCCTATCATGAATTTGGGGGTTCGGATGTTGAGAGAGGTCACTTTCGACATCAGAAGTCACGAAGTGCCGAGAGATGAGGTTCGCGTGGACACGTGGCAGAGCCATAAGGTGAGGCCCGCATGGTTGATGGGTGGACACGCATTGCCTGGAGAAAGGAGTCAACACTCCATTGAATTCTCGTAGCTCAGTTATTCATGGGATAAGAGTGTGAAGGCTTGACACTTCAACCTACGAGGTTGCGAAGAGCGAAAAGCATAATGGGAGGAGTCAACCCGGCGTTGACCTATCGCGTCTTGGGAGATCGTAACAGGAGGGCACGAGAGTTCGACTCATGAACTCAAGAAGGTGCGAGTTGCGAGAGGTGCTAATATTCAAGCCCTAGCCTATGGTTACATGTGGGGAGGGCGCTGACAAGGGAAGGAGCCATAACCATATCGTCGGTTCGGGTATCGCAAGATTGGAAAGGAAGAGTCGGAAGCTTCGACTCACGAACCCACGAGATCGTGAGATTTAGTCTGATCTCCCAATTGTAAAGAGGATATCCCATGGAGAGTTTGTTGTGGGTACGGATTTCCCAATAGGGAAATAGAAGAGCCTTAGTGTTCTTAGGGCTAGTAGAGAAGAGAAGATCCTGTGACCGGACGTGCTTGCAAGCGCGCCTGCATCAAATCCCTAAATCCCATAATCCTCAAAGCCCCTATCCAAATAACACCCAACACCTCAACTAATTAACTATTTAGGATAATCTCGCTACATCTTGCGCTACTTCTGCTGCAATGTTTTTCACTAACTGGGGAACTAAATCAGATGCTAAAAGGGGTGCTATTTGTGGTGCTAAATGGGGCATAATTTTTGGTGCTAAATGGGGCACAATTTCTGGTGCTACATGGGGCACAATTTACAATGCTATTAGCACCTAAATTTTGTGTTTGGCACTAAAAATTCCATAAGTAGATCCATCCCAATAAATAGCATCGACATTTTCAAAAAATTGAAGAAAAATACACTAAAACCAAGTTTGGAAGAAAAAAAGGGAGCATAACTGGGAGAAAATCACAGGGATTTGTTGTAGCGATCCTTGATTGGTCAACACTGGTTTACTCTCAACATGAATATTTAGTTTTTCATATACATGTAGGGGATTCCAAACTATGCTCCACATAGATCAAGGGTTACTACATCCAATTTCCCTTCATCAATAAATTCAACACTTATGGAAAAATTAATTATTACACTCTTTTGTTACCTTGATCTTTTCATCCTTGTTTACCCATCCTAATGGACATGGGATAGGATGATAACAAACCTCCAATCCAATCTTTTCGACTAGATCCACTTCTATGAAATTAGCCTATGAATCAGAGTCGAAAATAGAGTCTTGTTCTTTTTGACCTAAAACTTGATGTGGAAGAGTTTGGTCATATCCTTCTCTTACTGGGGATGAAGGATACTCAGATTCACCTCCTTATGTATTGATTTCCAAACACTATTCCCATTCACATCTAAGCTACTTTCAACCTAATTGCTTGAATATGTGGCTAGAATATTCTTTTCTTTGCTTCCTTCATGTTCTTCTTCGAGTTCAACTCTAGATGTAGTTTGTAGCACTTTTTATTAGTGTGAACATCAATATTGTGATGATTTCAATGGTTTCTGGACCCTTGCACTGATGTTCAGTGGATTTCATCTTCTTATCCTCCCCCCCTTTCCACTTCTTCTTCCCCTCCTTGGAAGCTTCCTGATGCTATTTCTGCTTGGAACAGCTTGGATTCACTTTCTTATGGCATATGTTTTCTAGATAATGTTCCCTTGCACCTGCCTATTCCACTGTCCTTGGCTTGACAAGCATCACTTGCTTTCATAAATGAATATGTATACCTCCCAAATACCTGGGGAGTATAGGTGTGTAGCATCCCCCAATCACCCAAGTCAGGGACACGCCACTACTTCAAAACTAAACTGCTATGATACCAATTTGTAACATCCCCAACCATCCCAGGCCGAGAATGCTACCAAAAACACTCTCTACTATGTTTTCAATTTATGATATACATATATATCTAATGCAAATTTTAACAGACATAAACATTCTTCTCATACACAAATTCATGCAGAAGTGACAATAAACACATACAATTATGATAAACTTTAGACATATACTTAAATACAACATGTAAAATTATATAGGAAATACTCATAACATTACAACACATGTGCAAGATACACAACATACAATTAACATAGAATTGGTACTTATATTTTTATACAAAGATCATCAACTTCATGCAGACCTTCCACAAACCTCCCTGCCTTAGACCATGCTTCTCCAAGCTATCAGTGGGTCACCCTCGATTTGGGACTAAACTCCACCTAGAGTAAAGAAAATCCTAGGCTAGGCTGAGACTACAGAAATATGAACAATGCAATAGGAAGTATTCCCTCTAAGGGGCCTACTTACGCCCATTACTCACAGACTCTCATTCCCCACATGCATGTTCCACCCTAGGAATATACACCTTCATTGTTCCACAGTCCATCAGTTGCTCCACTTCCCTTCCAAGGCTTCAACAATAGTCCAAATTAGGAATTCTCAAAGCTCTATAGCTACTACTAGACTCCCTCCAAGAGAAATCACTTTCCCAACAAACTCTCTCACTCAGAGAGAGTTGCTCAAAGGCCTGACAACCTGCTTCTTCAACCCACAGTCTTGAAAATCTGCTTCTTCAAACCACAGGCCTGGTAACATGATTCTTATTTCCATCTCTTAATTCAACCAAGTAACCACAGTATAAAAAGTGGGTAAGGCAAGGGACGACTCAACAAATTACAAAGGTTCACGATGGTAGAGGGTTCAACAATGGAAAAAAAGGATGACTATGTGCCTGCTCAATGCGTGAATGAATGGGACAAAGGATGGAAAGAATGGTCAGAATGGTGAGAGAACCCCCACAATGATGGAATTTCCTGCATAAATTTGCATGCATCCTGTATGACACTTGGATCTCTAGGTTCTCGTTCCTCTCCACTTGGAGTTCATTCCTCTCCCCAAAGGAACTTAGGATAATAGGGTTTATTTCTTGAACCTTAGTAATTTAGTAAATATATTATAATATTCCCTTGGGTTAATCCCTCAAGATTAGACCCTTTTTCCTAGCCTCTCATCCCCCTTCCCTTTACCTTCCTAGTGGATCTTATTCTCCCATAACTCTTTCTTCATGGTCGGTCTACACACAATGATGTATTTTTATTAATGATCTGCATAATTACATATACAAAATCAAGCTCATTGGCCTTAACATCTAGGATCTCTGGACTAATAAACACATAATCCTTCCAACTAATAAAAATTTGGCTCCCAGCCTATAAACATCATTAAACATCATTAGAATTCAGTAGGGGCTCGACCTTGGGGTATTACAATTCCATCCCCTTATTTATGCACTATCCTCAGTGCATCATGTTTACATAACATTAGAAATATTTCCAAAATCTTCAAAAAGATGCAGGTACTTTACCCACATAGCATATTCATGCTCCCAAGTTGAATTCCCATGAAACTAACATTTCCATTGGAAATTTACAAGCCCTATGGATCGATTTTGGAGTTGTTTTATTTTCTAGTCCAGAATGTGTATCGGATGCACTTGGAAAGCACTTTCTTGCCCCACTTGAATCACTTTCCAGTCAATAACATGATTAGCATCGGGTATATATTTATTAAGCAATGATACATATAATACATTATGTATAAACATATGTGCAGATAATCCAAGCATGAAATCTACTGGTCCAATCCTCTCTAGGATTTCAAATGGCCCACAATATCTGGCTACCAACTTGGAATAGTTTCCCAACTTCATGGAACTTATGTTGGCCTTCACCTTCAAAAAAGCATGATCACCCACTTTAAATTCCCTATGAGTTCTTCCCTTGTTAGCATAGATTTTCTACCTGTCTTGGGAAACCTCTAAATTATGTTTTATCTTCAACATTTTCTCTTCCATTTCCCTCAGAAACTCTGGCCCAACCACTGCTCTATCAACTGGGTTGTCCCAACTTACTCGTGTGTTTCACTTTCTGCCATAAAGACCTCAAATGGGTTCATCTTCAGTGATTCTGATATACATTGTTGTAGGAAAATTATACCAAGTGTAGATGATATTCCCATTTAGATTGTTTTTCCATCATGTACATCCTTCACATATCCTCTATCACTTGGTTCACTCTTTATGTTTTCCCTTCAGACTCAGGATGATAGGTTGTCCTTAAGTTCAGATTTTTTATGAACCCTTTGAATAATCCCTTCCAAAAATTTGAGGTAAACTTTAGGTCTTTGTCAGACACAATTGTCTTGGGTATGTCATGCAAGCATGCTACTTCCCTCATAAAATTATCAACAACATTGGTTTCCTTGTGAGTAACCTTCATAGTAATGAAATTGGAAGCTTTAGTAATATTGTTCACTACCACCATGATGTTGGAGAAATTTCTATTTTCGGCACACTATTTTAGTGGGAGTAACACTAGTTCAATGGGAGTTAACTGACTAATTCTATTTTAGACTTTCTAATCTTAGACATCACTATTATGAATGCATTCCTCTTATAGGATGTCATTGCCTATATCAGTGTTAAGCCCTAATGTTGGCTCATTACCCCTTAATTGGGGCATATTAGATTAGTAATGCTATTTTATTTATGT
>ML852538.1:0-13321 GCA_009831015.1 Picea engelmannii | reverse complement strand
GTCTTTATCATCTGTTCAAACCTCTTTTCTACATGATATGGCTTCCATTGTTTCTCGAGTCAAGATCTAGCATGATGTCAGTAAATCAGTTTCTCACATGGCTTCATTGGAAGCATGACTTCACTTGATAAGAGGCAATATAGTTGGTTAGTGTAGGAGTAGGCAGAAGAATAAGCTCGTCATACAAGTAGCTATATATTTTTAGTTGTTGAGCTCATAAATAAGCAGGGCAAGCTACAGGCAGGCTACAGACAAGATGCATGCAAGTTACAGGTTTGCAGAGGAACAATTGCACAGGTTAGATGACTCCATGCCCAATGCTGAAGGCAGCCAGATGACTCCATGCCCAATGCTAAAAGGTGACTGGAACTAGTAGGTTCTTGGAAACCTCGCAGGAAGGTCTCCATCCCAGTTGGAGCCAGTTGTTAGTGATCAAAATGTATTAGTAAATTTTGAGTGCCTTCATCAAATTTAAGCTAGAATTGCCTATTTTTATGATCTCAAGCCAGTGTCATGATTTCCAAAATTTCCATTAAGTCTTAACAAGATCCTGTTGATTGTTTTTGTCCAGAAACTCTATGGCCTTTCTCTTCTCATCTGCATTTCAAAAACCTTGTTAGTATTGCTTAAAACCTAGTCTTATGCCTTTTAGATTTTGCAAAAAAGAAAATATATGTTCTTTTTATAAATTTTATCAAATAAAAAGGGTGTGTGCAAAGTGACCTAAGGTCTTATCCATTACCTATGACCAAGTCTATTCATATTTCAAACTCTATATACATTTGCAAATTGTTTTAGTCTACCTAAGCTACCTCTTAGGTTTGATAGCTTTTTAGCCAAGACTTCAAGCCACAAATCCAAGTCATCGGGTCAAACTCAGTCATAAGTCAAGACATGAATTATGTCATAGTTTAAGTTATGAATTAAGCTATACATTTAAGGTGCCATCTGCCAAAATTTCTAGTGCCAGAAGATCATACTCTTAAGAGACGATTTCGATATCCAGTTGTTTGCAGAGATTGGGGTGTCTCACACCGAGCTAATAAGTTTAAACTCATAGGTGTTAAGCTTCTGATCCTAACTCTATGTTCAGGTGTTCAATTGGTTACAAATGTCAGTTGTCAAATGTTGCAAGTGTATCATGCAGAGGTTCGACAAATACAGGCACAAATTCCCTATGATTGGGGATAGCTTGCATTCTGGGACATTTGATAGAATTGGAGGTATATCAGGTTGAGATTGTAGGGTATCTATGTTTATCTAGATGTTCCATCCTCTGCATGTACAAAGGGTATTAATTGCCGCAAGTCATAGGCACAAGCCATGAGTCAAACCTCAACTCGGATACATGTCGAAACATTCATCAAGCACAAACAACCAGAGTTCCACTTCATTTCTGTCATTAAATGATTTATCCAAACTCGTGTACAAAATCGGGTTTCTCTTTGCTCTTGTTACATTATGAGGAAATGATGACAATAAAATACCAATGATCTTGGCATTAGATCTGCAGGAAATATTCGGTGTCCAGAGGGATTACAAGGTTAAGGATATGTCTCAGGCAGACTTTGGGAGGATGGAGATCAAATTGGCTAAATTTGAGATGCTCGGATTGATGACTTGTCGGGTTGAGTTCGATCCTGCTCAACCCTTCAAGGGAACCTTGATCACGGGTTTCCTCCACATGACGATTTAGGCACTCAGGACCATGCCATGATAGTTCAACTGTGTTTTCCTGGAAGGGGAAAACACTGCAGAAGTATTAGTGGTGCACCAAGAGGGCTCTTGACTAGGGTCCTAACGGTGGACTTGATATGATTTTCGACGATGGTGGCGACATTATTCTTCTGATCCATGGCAGAGTGAAGGCCGAGGAATATTTTTCCAATACTTGGAAGGTGTCAGATCCAACCTCTACCACCAATGTGTATTTTTCAGATTGTGTTGGCATTGATCAAGGAAAGCGTTAGGGTTATGCAGGATGCATGATCACAAGATGAGTGCTGCAGTTGGTAAAGACTGTGCATTATTGGAGGAGGTTTGTGGTTGAGTAAATGAGAAAGAAACAGTCCCAATTTGGGAAAACATGACTCCAAACATCACAGATTTTGTTGAGCCAGCGAGAGTGGCATTGAGGTCAGGAAGTGAAGAAATTGCAGTTATTAACACAATTTTGAGTGTAATGGGAATCAATCTTGACACATTAGGGCCTGAACCTTGTGTGGAGGGTTATTCAACCCCTGGTGGATATTCTTCAAGGTTGTGCATATGATTTCTCTTGCAAAAGTAATGTTTATTGCGCAGATGATGAAGTCCAAGTTTCCTGATCCAGATTTATCACTTTCTGGCATAGTAAGAGTTGAAAATGAAGGTCATCCTGCTAAGTTTATACTGCCTAGAGAAAACACTATTGAGATCCGCATAGGGGTCATGATGCATGGTTATGGACATGTTAAGCAATTCTTCTCTAAGATCAAGGACTTTATGGTGAAGCATAATTTTTCATATATTAAAGATTTCCGTGGGATATCTCTACAATATTT
This sequence comes from Picea engelmannii, assembly GCA_009831015.1. Taxonomy (NCBI): domain Eukaryota; kingdom Viridiplantae; phylum Streptophyta; class Pinopsida; order Pinales; family Pinaceae; genus Picea; species Picea engelmannii. Next base: position 10,778 of record ML852538.1, on the reverse strand, counting down.
CATGACCCATACAGATTTGGTTCGCCATCAGCAAGAAGCTATTCAGTAGAAGAAATCTATTCAAAAATCTATCCAAATACAGAGCTTTCACCAACGCAAAAGGTGAAATTATAACTAGTTAGCTGATGAAAAACAAAGCTTTCACCAACTAACTAGCAGATCGTAAGGCGAAATAGCTGGTGAAATGTGAGATGGCCAGAAAAAGAGTAAATTTTTCCCAGATCGAAGTTTTATTATCTTACAGAGCACGAAGATGATTTATAAGTCAAATTTATAATTAAGAGGATCTGCTTCAAAGTGTTGTTCCAGTTTTTGAGGTGCTAGCAAGATGAAAGAGATAAAGTTTGTTACCTATTTATGGCAAGAATGACCTGTCTTTCCGGGTGGCATTTTTTGACCTTATCTTTCAGCCTTTGAAGATTTTCTGCCTTGTCATCACATTGAAGGATGTTGAATACTTTTGCAGCTGTCGAAGACTTCAATTTAGATATGGTTTGATTTCCTTTAATAAAGGATCTGTTCCTTTAGAGTTTACAATTAGTTTTATGTTGTGCTATTTTTAGTATCCTAGATCCCTTTTCATAGGATATGATCTGTACATTGTAAAGCTATAAAGCTAAAGACAATAGATGAACAAATGGGGTTCAGTTGTAGGACCGAGGTTCAATCCTGGATACATTTTGGCTCATGTACTTAGACTCTTATCTTGATATGAGTCACGGTCTTCTTTTGCTACCAATGTTAGATTTGTTCATGTGTTGCATTACTCTGTACTTTGATTCAATTTAGCTCAGCTTTTAAGAACTGTTATCTTCTTATTGAGCTCATGAATTTGAATTAAAGGATCTCTTACTATCTTGTATGACCCTGCATGTTAATGTACTTGGTTATCTAGATTGGTGTTCTTCATACCCTATTCCAATTACTTTATCTGATTATTGATTTCTAAAAGCACTGGCTCATTCAAATGAATGATAAGTTGTTCTTCTCATTAGCCATTGATTTATCCCATTGATCTAATCATACCAAATTTACCATATTCTTGAGTTACCAAGCATATTTGGCCTACAACCCCAAAGAGTTTCTTGGAGTGATCACACCCAACACCCACAACAATCCAAGTATCCAACACTCTTCTAGCCAACCTATACCGCCCAAGAGAATGGACCTCCACCCTTCTCTGCCACACAGTCCCTTAGGAAGTCCTTCTCCTTTTTCTAGGGCCTTCAGCACAACTGGTCCAGAATATCAATGCTATATCTCTTAGGACTCATAGTTGTGAGAAAAACAGGGCACAAGACAACACATCTTAGACATGCAAGCCCCAAGTCATGGATGGATTGCACCAGCGACCATTACAACCAACTATCCCATGGATAATTCTCAACAGTTCCTTTCCCTTTTCCAAGCCAAGACGCAGGTGGGGATGGATCAATGAATGGCTGAGTGAGTGCATGGAAGTGCATGAGGGAAATAATGGTATGAATGCAGGAGTGAAGGAGCGAACGAGCCAACGACCAACCCCATAATCAGACCAGGGATGGGTTTAAGTATTTTCATGGGGAATCAAGAACCTCTTGGCCTTCCCTAAGAATATCACATAACCAATACCCTCCTTTAGGAAAAAAGGGTAATTAACATAGGAATAAACATTCAACCCCTCAAGTCCCTTATCTTGTGGAATCATAGCCCCCTATAACTCTAGTCCTTGTCCGTCTAGAAGCTAGCGATGTGTTTATTATTAATAATGATCAAAACATTACATTTCTTGGGCATATTGGCCCTTTAATAATTTTTTGGGCACTCGGGCCTCTCAGCATTGTAACAATACATTATTTAAAATGGGGGTTCCAAACCCGGGTTGTTACAGTATTGGGCCACAAAGTGTAAATTTGGGTCGTCGGATCTGTTCGGAAGAAAACAGATCCCTCACAACCATAAAATATGGAGAAGATGTACAACAATTAATTTTTAAAGTCCTTTAGACTTCATGTCTTTGGAGATTTTATTTTAGGTTTCATTGAGAAAGGAGTCAAAGAAAAAAGCTCCAAAGTCTAGAAATGACTCTCAACCATAGATCATTTGGGAGGAGGAGAGTTATTTGATTTTTCCAAGTGTTTCGATGGTTCAGTGTTTGGGGAGATTCATTGGAGATTACATGGTGAAGAAATCGCCGAAGTCCCGAAGCATCAGATATGAAGTCGACATGTTCAGTAGTTGAGAGTTTAGAATTTTTGCAAAAGTTTCAATGAGAAGCAATCTTCAAAGTCCCGAAGGATCATAGATGATGTGGACCTGTTCGTTAATCGGTAGTTTGGAATTTTTGCAAAAGTGACCATGAGAAGAAATCCCTAAATTATCGGTTCACCGAAGTGACGTAAGATGATATCGTCACCAAGGGTGAAGTGGAATGTTTTAGCAGTTTGGCAGTTTTGAAAAAGTGTCGATGAGAAGAAATCATCAAAGTTTTGAAGCATCGGGTATGACATGGAATGATGACATCACCTAGAGTGACTTGGACCTACCCTAAGTCTTCCATGTGTCACTTGTTTTTATAATTTTTATATTCCCTTAGTACCCATTGGTACCTAGCACATGTCACTCAATGGTGGGGCCATGTGTCACCACCTTGATTAATGACATGTGTACTACGTGGACGAAGGGATATTAAGAAGTTCAATGGTTCGACGTTTGGGGGAAAACATTGTAAGAAATTTTGGACCTTCAAAGATCCAGAGTCCCAAAGTTCCAAGGCTTCGAATAAGTTCCCAATTGTTAGTGTCGGGTCACAACCCTTGGTCACATGAATTTGGGGGCCAAATAAAAGGGGCTAGTGCTCGAAATTTTGTTTTGAGAACGGGAAAGGGCTTAGAGAAAGAGTCCGTGAGGTTATTTATTATACATACCTATACCTAAAGAAGTAAGGAAGGCCTATAAACATAAATAGCATATCCAACATGCATCCAAGAGCTAATTCAACTCTAAGTTGGAAGAATCTAGGTGCAGGGATTGCATCACTGAAAATACAAATTGTTCAAGTATCCATAACCTCCTGGTCAAAAATAAGAATTGAGCATGGAAACAAGCATTGGAAAGGTATAAAATAGTAGAAGATAATTGTTCACCTAGAAATTGGATCTGAACAACCAATTTCTCAAGAAATCAATAGAAAATAAGTCTGATATATATTAATGAATCAGAATGGTTCATGTTTTCATGAAATCATTGAGAACAATTATCCTGACAAAGTTTTATTAGCTGCAAATTTTTGCAGAATTAATAGTTGTCAAATCAGAATCATCATAGAGTGTAGAGTGATGGATGACACATAGGTAGTCTATATTCAAGAGGATGAAATCAAAGGGATGAATGTCCATTTGGGTATGGAAGTAACCAATTCCAATGTACATGGAGGAGTAAATAAGGAAGACATAAATCTGGCTGAGACCCTCAAAATATTGCAGAAAAATGTCTAGAGCCACAAGGTTGATAATGAGAGGCTTATGCAGGGAAAGGAACAATAGGAAGACTTCAACATGAAGTCAATGAAAATCCTGGAAATAATTGAAAAGAAGTTGGATAAGGAGAGTGGCTCTAGAAAACTAGGAATCCACGGGACCCCTGAGGGAAAAGGAAGATCAAGGAGTGGTAGCATACATCGCCATCACTCCCAAAGGCATTCCCATAGGAGAGTACATAGTAACTCAAGTCCATGTCCTATTAGGAAGCATAGGAGGTCTAGGGTGGATGAATTGAAAGGAAAAATGAATAATATCAAACCTACTACTTTTGATGGAGAGAACAAGAAGGATGAAGATGTTGAGACATGGTTGCTAGGCATGACGAAGTACTTCCAATTTCATAAATACTCTTCTCATGAAGAGGGAATAATTGCAATCTATTAGCTAAAAGGAAAGGAATCCATGTGGTGGTGGGATCAACTTGTGAAAGTGTAACACATCAAAGAGAAAAATGTGACTTGGAAGGAATTCAAGAGGCATTTTGAGAATAAATACCTGACAAAGAGGTATTATAATAAAAAGATGAAAGAGTTCTTTGAACTCAAACCAAGTAGCATAATTATTGAGGAGTATTAAAGAAGATTTTTAGAATTGTTGAAGTATGTCTCCTTCATCAAGGATGAGATAGTAAAGATTCAGAGGTACCTGAGTGAGATTCCATCTTTCATCAATGAAAATATCCAATATGATGATCCCAAGACTTTGGAGAAAACCATAAGGAGAGCCAAGTGCTTATATGATCAACAAAATGGAAATAATGTTCGCTCAAGTTTGATCAGACTAGGGTCCTTCTCAGGTTACCAACAAAAGGTATCGAGTAGTCTAGAGCATTGGCATTTTCATCTCCTCCAAAGAGAAGAAATCTCACCCAAAGCGTTGCTAAGACAAATAGATAGGGAAGGGAAAGGAAAATACTTAGGAGGATTCACAGAACCTTCAATATTCATCCTGATCTTGCACAAGACATCTAACTACAGAATAGATCTGAACTCATATATACAAGAATTGGAAATACTTATGTTGTGAACGAGCATTTAAACACAATGACATCATGTGGAACTCATGAACCATAAAGAAGTATTGCAATGCATAATTATAACACAGAAAGACACAACATATTTTGAACATTTAGATCCTTGTTCATATTATCTTCAAATATTTCTTCATTTACAAACTCAGAGACACACAGTAGTGCTATGTTACAGACTCCTGGCTCTGGAATCATGTCGTAGAGCTATAACTCTCAAAATGGTGTACATATTACATTACCGACTCGGAACTCTGACTTCTCAGTAGTATACAATAACTATGATCAAAACCTTACATTCATGATACTAGCTAATCAACAACATCCAACCCAACCTAACCCAACTGACAACAACCTTTTACAATCGTATTCATCCCTATACATAAGCTAGGTTGGGTCTTTTGGCATTGTCTTGCACACTTTCTTGTTCTGTTGCAATGACCTTTTGCTTTGTGGGCATTGTACTATCCTTTTCGCACTTGATTTATGTTTCATTTTCTTACTCTGTTGTCCAGCTTCTTCTGAATCTTACGCAACTCATACTAGGCCAAAACTTGTGCAATTCCTTATAAAAAATGAAGGGCCTAACACAACCTACATTCCAAAGAGCTTGGGAAGACAAGAATAATTTTAAGAGGGAACTGAGGCATAAGGGGAACAAGCCACCCTTTTTCAGAAAAAATCCTCAATCACATCCATCTTTTAGAGAGCAGAGAATGGATGAGGTAGGAGGGAAAAGGACAAGGAAGACTCCCATTAAATGTTGGGGTTGTAAAGGAGACAAAAAGTATATTGATTTTCCTCACAAAAATGACAAAGTGAGAGTTTTCCACAATGTACATCAAACAAAAACAATGGACGACATGGGAAAAAGTGTACCTATGATCTATGCAGCCCTGGAAAACAAGCAAGCTAAGTTTCAATCACACATGATTGAAGTAGAAGGTATGATAAATAACAATTAATTTACTATTTTAGTAGATTCATGAGCTATTCATAGCTATATAGATCCTAAGGTAGTGGAAATATTTCTTTTTTAAAGAAGCAAGCATGAGAAAACTTGGTTGGTACAACTGGCTATAGGAGCCAAGAGAAAGGTTGTTGAGCTAGTTAAATCATGGTTAATGGACATGAATGGGATAAGTACCAAGGAAGATTTGAAAAACCTTCCATTGGGTTCATATGAATGTATAATTGGTATGGATTGGTTGGACCGACAACATGTTGTCTTCAACTGTCATAACAAGGCATTTACTTGCTTGGATGAGGAAGGGAACCCAAGAGAAGTCCAAGGGATTCCTAGGGCATTTGCAATGTAGTTGAAGAAGTGTTACAGGAAGAGCTGCCAATTATTTTCAACTCATATGGAGGAAGCACCTAAGGATAAGGTGCCAAATATGGAGGATCATGTAATCCTGAAATATTTTGAAGATGTGTTTAAGGAGATACCAAGACTACCCCCAAAGAGAGATATTGATTTCTCTATAAATTTGATGCTTGGAGCAGCTCTAGTATCAAAGACCCCCTACAGAATGAGTACACCATAGATGAAAGAGTTGCAAATGTAGCTTGAAGAGATTATAAACTAGGTTTATATACACCCAAGTGTGTCACCTTGGGGTGCACTAATATTATTTGTGAAGAAGAAAGATGGGACATTGAGATTGTGCATCGATTCCAGACAATTGAACAAAGCGACTATAAAGAACAAGTATAATTTGCCAAGGATCAATGATCTCTTTGATGAGTTAAAGGATCCAAGGATATTCTCAAATACTTATCTCAAGTCAGGATATCATCAAGTAAGGATCAAAGATGAAGAAATCATAAACACCACCTTTAGGACAAGGTATGGTCATTACGAGTTCACAGTGGTGTCATTTGTGTTATCAAATGCACTAGTTGTTTTCATGTGCTTAATGAATGATGTTTTTAGGTAATATTTAGACAAGTTTGTCATTGTATTTTTGGATCACATCCTTTTATATTCCAAGTTTGAAGAAGAACATGAGCATCAAATGAGGATGGTGTTACAAGTGTTAGGAGAACAACAAGTGTATGCCAAATTGAGCAAGTGCTCTTTTTATCAAAATTGAATTCACTAATTAGGGCATATCATATCCGAAGAAGGGATAGTAGTGGAACCTAGAAAGATTGAGGCCATTAAAGGGTGGAAAACACCTAAGAATGTGACATAATTCATATCCTTCATGGGTCTAGCTAGTTACTATAGAAGATTCATTGCAGGGTTTTCGATTATTTCTCACCCAATCACTTGCAAAGGAAGGGGGTGAAGTTTCAATGGACAAAAGAATGTGAAAAGAGATTCAAACAATTGAAGAATTTGTTAACCAATTCTCCAATTCTGAGGATTTCTTATCCAAATGAATATTTTTTGGTTTTCACAAATGCATGGAAAGAAGGACTTGGTGGAGTCCTCAGTTAGAATGGGTTTGTGATATGTTTTGAATCTAGGAAATTGAAAGTGCATGAAAGGATCTATGCCACTCATGATTTGTAGTTAGCATCCATAATGCATGCCTTGAAGAAGTGGAGGTACTACCTCATGGGAAAGAGGTTTGAACAGAGGAAAAACCATAATGGTATGAAATACTTGTTTGATCAACCAACCTTGAATGCCAGGCAGAGCAAATGGTTGGAATTCCTCTATGAGTATGACTTTGATATCATGCACATCAAAGGAAAAGAGAACAAAGTGGTTGATTCACTCGGCAGGAGAGTGTGTGAATTGCATGCTACATTCATTAGCATGTATCAGAATGATCTTAAAGGAAAAAAAATTGATATTGCAAAAGTTGATTTGCAATACATGGAATTGGTAACAAAATTGTAGAAAGGTAAAATGCAACAAAAAGTTGAAGATTATGAAGTGGGAATTGATGGAATTATCTTGTACAGGAAAAAAAATTATGTACCCAATTCTCATGAATTGAGGAGTATTATTTTGAAAGAGATGCATAATGTACCTTATGCTAGACACCTAGGATATTAGAAAAAAGTTACAACAGTCAAAAGGCAATATTATTGGCCGGGCATGAAGAAGGAGATTGTTGAGTACATTGCAAAATGTTTGGAGTGTCAAAAGGTCAAGGCTCAACATAGACACCCATATGGGTTGTTGCATCCATTTCCAATTCCTGAGTGGAAGTGGGAAGTGGTGACAATGTATTTAATCACCAAATTGCCCAGAACAAGCAAGAAACATGATGCTATCATGTGTCAGTGTTTCATGGAAACCCGCACATGAGACTTAGCTAAAGCATATGCAAACAAATCTTATCAACAAAAGGAAGAGAGATGCACAATGAAGAATGACAATCAATGTATATTATGATCTAATCAATGAGTGAGTGATATTCACTCATATAGGAAATGACATCCTATAATAAGAATTCATGCATAATTATGATGGTCTAAGATTAGAAAGCCTAAAATAGAACTAGTCAGTTAACTCCCACTAAACTAGTGTGTTGAAAATATAAATTTCTCCAACACTCCCCCTAAACATCACTATGGAGAAAAAAATGAGTCTCGACTACTAGGCCATATTAGGTACTCATGTATAATGAAATTAATGAACATTGAATAAAAGTGAGGAAAGAGGGAAAACCACATGGGGAAAACTCCCCCCTCAAAAGATAATGTATCAAAAGAATAAAATGGCAGCTATTAGGCAACTGTGTTCTTCACTTTAAGATGATCCCACAAAGTCTAGAACTTATGCTCACTGAAAGTCTTCATGAAGATGTAGAAATATTTATGGATCTGATGAAGTCCTTTAGCAACCTGTTGGGTCTTGTACCTCTTGATCCTATGGACCTATCTACACATGAAAATATTCATTTCTGGTGGAAGTGGAACTAGATGCCAAGTTTGATTCTCTAGGAGAGAGTCATTCTCCTCCTGCATGGCTACTTGCCATAATGGATTTCCCATAGCCTTATTGTAGGCCTGTGGATCAGTAGATTGAACCATATATAAATGCATGGGCATCACAGGTTCTGAAGATGAAAATACATGAGAAGACTCCTCATGATGAGATCGATTCCTCCTCAAATCCATTGGATTCCTTACAAGGTTTCTTTCTGGCTAAAGTGTGGTCTGTGACTTCTTGGGCATCTGCTGAAGCTTTGGCGTTGGCTTCTGATGTACTACCTGCTTATTTCCATGTACAAAATCTGAGTGTATGGAATCATCTCTGATGTTTGAAACTGATGGAAGCACAAGAGTATATGCATGTTGCATTGGAGGTGCATGCAAAGTACTCTCCTTATGTGTAAGTAGAATAGAGGAGTCATCGTCAAAAAAATTAGAAAATTTATACAACCTTGACTTGTGATCCACCTCACCAATTGCAATGATGGAATTGTCATGCATGTTAATTATTGAAACCGAATCTGATGTAAATTCAACCCTTTTACCTTTCTGAGTAATTTGATAAACTGAGAGAAGATTCATAGAAATATTTGGAACATGTAAAACATTCTCAAAAATTCCATTAGGAAGTTCCACTCTTCCCTCTCCTGCAACTATTATTAGAGTATCATCCCCTATGAGAATAGGGGGTCTTGAGCATGGACTCAAAGAAGAGAAAACTTCCTCTTTTTCTACCATGTGATGGGATGCACCAAAATATATAATCCATGAATTAGATGAGGAATTAATTACAACCAGAGCATGATGATTACCTTTCTTAGGAGTAGGATCTTCTTCCTTTTGCTTCTTGACTCCCTCTGGAATGAATTTTCCAAGTTTGTTCTGTTGAAGTGTCTGTGCCATAAGATCGATATGTTTCTTTATGCATGTGGATTATTCATGATTTGGTTTATTGTAGTAAGTGAATTGCTTTCCCTTATTCTTCTTCTTGGAATTTGAAGAGTCTTTGGAACCTAAAGAATCATTAAAAGGTTTGGAATATCCCTCCTTCTCGTTCTATTTGGATGACCCTTTTCCATCATGCATGGTGAGTGCATGTGCTTTGATATCTTTCATGAGGCCCATCATGCATGGCGAGACATATACAACGTATTCTAGTCCTAGTTTGGCCAAGATTGTTATAATAAGTTGTTTATCTTGTGTAGAATCTTCAATACCACATTCACCCAGGCTCAAAATCAAAGACTTAAATTTAGTAAAGAAATCTTGTATATTATCAAAACTTTTAGGGTCTAAGGTATTCAACTCTACCTCAAGCATATGACCTCACATCTCATTATGCTTTCCAAAGAGACCTTCCAAGGTGGTCCAGATATCATTTGGAGTCTTACATGCAGAAATATGAAACTATAAATCGGTGGATATTAACTCAAGAAGTATTCATGTGGCCTCATCCTTACGGTTCGCCCATTTGGTCTTCTCAAGCGCTGATGTAGGCTCTGTTTCTATTGCCATCATCAAATTATATAGTCCTTTTATTTTGATTTGAAATGTAGCCTTCGAATTCCATTCAAAATAGTTGTATGGTGTGAGTATTATCACCAAACTTGATTGAATAAGTTGCATCGCCTCCATCCTTGCTATTGATTTTGAAAAGACCCTGAAAACCCAGATCGTCGATTCTGAGATATGATTGGTGGTTCTATGGTAGCTATAAATATGGTAAAATGGCTATATCTCATAAAATATGATGTCGTTTTTGGATATTTTTGTTGAACATGAGAATCCCTATGTTATGTCTCTGATAAAAATTTCAGCCCGACCCAGATCGCAGATTTCGAGATATCACAATTTTACTGCAGAAAACCAATTTTTGGAGGATTGGTGAATCGTCGCACCCTACAGAAGGATAAAGTGAGATGATGCTAAATCGTCACACCCTAGGGAAGCAAAAATTTAAATGATTGTGAAAATCTGAATCATCGCACCCCAGATGAATAACACAATGCAATGACATTGCACCTTGATTGTGTATAGGCTACGATGATTCCAATCGTCACACCTTTATATAGGGATAGGCCATGACGATTGCGGAAACTAGGTTTACTCGAGGACTGTTTCTCTCTTCTATGGCTTGTCTAGGTTGCTCCAAGTAGCTCAACTATGATACCATGTCAGTTTTTCATGGAAACCTACACAAGAGACCTAGCTAAAGCATACACAAACAAAGCTTATCAAGAAAAGGAAGAGAGATACACAATGAAGAATGATAATCAATGTATGTTATGATATAATCAATGAGTGAGTGATATTCACTGATTGTTAAGAACCAA
>WSFP011376802.1:0-30257 GCA_009831015.1 Picea engelmannii | reverse complement strand
CAGTATTGATGACGTCGACGTAACAGAAGTCGGCACCCAGCCCTCCAACGGCCGCATTCGTCTGCTGTCTTATGAGCATCGCACTGAAAGTGCCAGACTGAGATGTCATAAACACTTGCGTTGCTGTTAATGGCGTGCTCATAGGACCTGCTGTCGTGGAAATGCCAACCCCTGAGTTTACAGAGGGAGTGTTGAGGGCCGCTAGCACTTGGTGTATTTGGGTTCGCTGAATACTTCCCGCAGCTGCCACGCCTTGAGCTTCACACATCAATAATCCCCGGCCTACGTTCAATAAAACTAACAATCTTGTCATTCCAACAATAAAATGTATACCATGACCAGTGCCTTCCCTTCCCATTACGATTTCGGTAAATCCTTCCACAAAGGAGGCGAGACTGCAACCTGGAAAATGACAGTAGCTAGTAATGGCAATTGATGCCTTTGCTGGACGCTGCGATGAGAATGAATGGTTAACGCGAATGCATATATAACCAGAGATGTGGATATGAGGCTGAGATTAACATGTGAATGGAAATGGGGAGTCGTTGGAGCGATTCTTACTATTTTTGAAAAATAAAAACCTAACCAATGCAATCAGCTAATTGAATAAGTAAACCATTTAACTGAATAAATATATTTAATGGTGAGATAGATGGTGAGTGAGCAGGTGAACCGAATCTTCTAGTGCTAGTGCGTGTTTTGGAGGCATTGATTAGGTTAGTGTTGCACTGTCGAGTCCACTTGTTTTTTTTTTGATGTTTTGGCTTGCATCAATTAGACCCATTCTTATTTATTTATTTAAAAGAAAGTTTGGGGTTGGTTTTAGTTAGAATAGAATCTTTAATCTTATGCCATCTTTCGTTTTCTTTTTCAATCATCGTTATCAAAGATGGCATTGGGCAGACGTACAATATTTATGTCTCGACTTAACTATCTAATCCATTGCTATCGATGCAGAGATGAGGTTTGGAGATTATGTGATCAAATAGTATTAATATTTTTATTAAATTGAATCTAATTATGATTTCTTTATCTTCAAAATAAGGACCATTGTGTATCATCAACTTTAATGTGGTTTATTTAGAAGGGTTTTCATTACATATAAGTATCATCAACTTTAATGTGGTTTATTTAGAGGGGTTTTCATTACATATAACTAAACATATATTCTGTTGATATATGCACATAGACGTCCACTTTTTCTTAAATATGATTGTAGTAGTATAACTAACAATAAAGCAAACAGACAAACAGATGAAATGCCTTTTAAATATTTATATTACTAAAAAAAAATGTCTCTTAAATGTTTATATTATTAAAAAAATCTTTTTGAATACTTAATAGTTTCTTTATTTTTATCCATTGTAATGGCATAAATCCTAAATGTAATTCCGAGACCATTAGAATCTATTTTTTAGGGACCTAACCTCTATAATCCCTCATTTATGTAGAATAATATATTTTCCATGTAATAAAGGTGGATGTTAGTCTCTACGGCCTATTTAATAAATGAAAACATGTCAATGTAAGAAGACCTAATAGAGCTTACGCTTCTAGAAAGATCTTCCACTGTAAGGTTCTTTAGAAGGTAGAATTAGTATAAATAAGAGCAAGAGGCATGATAAGTCTTTCTCTTGAGAATTATTGTAATAAAGGTCTGCTATGCTTTGCTATGCTGGAGGTTGCCCCATTGAAGAGGTAAGTGAACATTGTTTCCTATCAATAAAGGTATAATTTTGGTGTTGTGGTTTCGTATAATTTTTTGTTTTGTTGTTATCTCTGCAGTATTTCCGTCTTTTGTTGCTATTTCGGTGTTATTCTGTGCATTATTTCTCTTTTCTGCTAATATAATAGATCTGGTACTTTACACTATTAGAATATGTAAAATTGAAAATTGAGAGTGAATATTGGCATTGGATCAGATAATGTTTCTACAATGGGGAGATTTTACTTCCTAACATTGTTGCAACCAGGGTTTCATTATTTCATGTTGGTAGCAAAATGTCAAAGCTCGAAAAGAAATATGGGGAAACCCTCTCCATCTAAGATTCATGTGTTACTTTTGCATCCTTGGAATGTAGACAACAACTTCACGAGGTTCTAGCAAAAACTCTTTGGGAGGAGGTTGAGTCCTTGGATTCAATTAACATATTTTTAAAAGGAACACAATGCCAAATACTCTTGTGATTCCCATTACTCACCCCCTGCATTGTATGCATGCAAAAACCTCAACTTTCACAGAAACACGCCAATTTCCATTACTCATTACCTACATTGTATGCATGCAAAAAACTGAACATTCATAGAAACACATCTTTATAGCCATGTCACATCTTTTTGGATTATGATTTGTAGTACAACTTCATAATCAATCCACTATTTCTTGTATTTGTAATTTATCTATACAAAAGTTCATCTGGTTATATATACAAACTCTAAACCCCATGAATGCTTACACACAACATCAATGATGAGAAATAGTATGTATCTATATCATGATTTGTTTTCTTCGCACTATTATTGTTCATTCCCCATTGTGTTCACCAAGCCTTCTAACACTAGTTCAAACAACGATCATTCAATCTCAAATAACAAAGTAATTTTTGGTAGATAAGGGTCTTTGAGCATGGCGATTTTGTAGGGAAGACGATGGAGTAACCATAATCAACAGTGGAATTTCGTTTGGAGTTCCAATCCAAACATGGTTAGGATTTCTAGCAAGAAACTTTGGAGCAATGTTTACATGTAGGACGAGAACAAGATTCACTTACATATTTAACATGGGATTGGTAAGTACTAGAGTTGTTTTTCTAGAATAAAATGAAGAAACTACATATGAAGGAATTTGATATTTATTAAATACATATGAATATACCTCCAATTGATTGTCAATGTCCTTGTTGTCCACTGTCTTTGGCTTCGCCTGCTTGCTATCCATAGTTCTTGATGGATACTTGATGGACATAGAAGGGACATTGGTAGTCATAGGAGTAGAATCATGTGGCCTTGCGGTCCTCTCTTTGATTGGCCGATTCCCTCCACCACCATGATAAAGAGTTGATCTAGCTCTTGGAAAATCCCAAGCGTTTAGTGGCCATCTTATTGGAGGGTTTGTGGAGTTGTGGGTAGAGGAAGAAAATGTGCCATTGGATGACATGACATAGTAATTGGATAATATTGAAATAGTTGATGTGAGATAGTAATTTTATAAACAAGGCTTCATTTGATAAGTCAAGACAATAATTTCATAATCTGATTAGGTAAATGTGAAAAAGTAAATAGGTTCAATATTGAAAAACACATGAATTCGTAAATACAAGGAAGTTAATCTTCAAAATATCATCCATTGATGTAGAGGAGACAATGCGAATATGCCAACATCTTTAATTTTTCACCATAATATTAGGGTTTCTAATCAAAAGATTGATTATTCCATCCATTTTTAATAGGGGGACGATGTAACTAAATATATATGTTTTAGGTGAATAAAGTAACAAATCCTTATGCATGCAAAACTCATGTTCACATTTCAAAAATTAACACAATCTAATACACTTGAACAAATGGATTAGTGGACAATGACATTCCCTTAACCAAAGATGTAGTTGACTGGAAATTCAAGGTTTGCACTAGATTGTTCATTAAATTGGTGCAATTGCATGGCATTTCCTTCAATACTTGCATGATACTTGAAAATTCATGAATCAAGGAAGTCTTGCAGCCCATAAATGCTCAAAGGTGCAAAACAACGGGCTAGTAATTGAGTGCAATATTTGTTAAGACTCCCATTTCATTAGTATTTGGGCGTTTAACCCTACTTTTGGTCAAACCAAGGATATGGGAGCCCATTCTTGATGCTTGGCCATTCACATCTAAACCAGTTCTCATACTAGTTGAGATTCAATATATAAATAAGAGACCACAACCATGCATTTCATAAGAACTCTAAATGTAATGTTACATTGAAGGAATTAAGTCAAAGAGTAAGAAAATAATTCCTTCTTCTCACTTAGTAAATAGTGTTTTCTTACTTTCATGTTTCTCCTCTCTTCAAAGTATCCACACATAAGGAGAAGTGTTTCATATTCAACTTCAAAGATTAAAAGAGCCCACCCAATGTTTAAAGGACTATTTCCTAGAGAAAATTGAAGAAAATGGTGGAAACTTCTTCATAGGTCATATATTCAATATTATTTTTCCTTTCCGATGGATCATTAAAAAAAATTCTCTTTCCCTAAAAAATTATTGTTAAAATGATATTTAAATCATTGAAAACGACTATTTTGACACTTTGATAGTTTCTATGCATGCTAAGGGATAGATAGGTTGTTCATGTTGTTCATTTATCTTTTTTGTAAGTTCCTAGTTTCAACAATCAATTGGGATAGTTAGGTTGTCCATGTTGTTTTTTTTTTCTTTGTATACTCCTAGTTCTAATAATCAACTAGGATATATTAGGATATGTAGACACTTAGGAGTTATTTAAGATCAACTTGGTCTAATGTGTTATTAGGTAAAATTGTGTTTCTCGGTGTGATTATTTAGTATGCATTTGTAGTTAGATAATTAAATGGTCACGATATGTTCTCGAAATAGAGTGATCCAACGACTCATAAAAAAATTACCAACTTAATGAGAACCATGACCTCAAAATGAGAACTCTATCCCTTTAAACCCATATTTTTTCATTAAAAAACATGAAAATCAACCCCCAAATCAAAAAGTGGTGCTACTGGTAGCACCATTTTTTGTAACTGGGTCAAAATTACAACTTTTTTCAAGCATGGGATTAAAGGATGAAATGGTTTCTCAGAAAAACTTTAAAATCAACCCCCAAATCAAAATTTAGTGGTGCTACTGGTAGCCCCACTTTTTCTAACCGGGTCAAAATTACAACTTTTTTCAAGCATGGCCTTAAAACATAGAACGATTGCTTAGAAAAACCTTGAAATCAACACCTAAATAAAAATGTGACGCTACCTAAAGAAAAATGTGACGCTACCTAAAGAAAAATGTTTTTTTTCTAAACGTTAAAATTGTAGCTAATTTCAACCTAATTGAAATTGTGGCCTTGACAACAGATCCCTATGCAAATAAGAACCCAAAATTGGATCCTAAATGGTCACTGGAAAATTGATTTAGTAATTTTTTTTTTTAAATTTACATAAAAAAATAAATAAAGAGAAATGAGAAAATCTTCACAATTAATTTTTTTTAATGAAGACAAAAACACATTTAAAAATTACATTCAAAACCAAAATTAAAAAAAAAAATACTTAACAAAAAGGTGAAAAACAAAAAAAACTAAAAAGAAATGAAAAAAATTTAAAATTTCCCTGGAAAACAATAATTTAAAATCAATAGTTATAAAATAAATATTTATTACTTCCCATTTATTCTTTGGGATCGATAATGTTTGTAGAAAACCCGCTGGGTGTATATGCTCATCCTTCACTTTATGACATTCCATACATATGGCAATGTAATCAGCAACATCCTTTTTCATCCCCGACAAAAAGAATTGGCTTCTTACTGCTATAATTGTTTTCTGGTAACCAGGATGTCCAACATATGGAACATTATGCATTTCTTTTAGTAAAATATTCCTAAGTTCTCTGAAACTAGGAACACAAATTCTATTTTTATTCATAAGTAATCCATATTCCTTTATCTCATACTCTTTCATTTTTTATTGTACATCCTCTTGCTGCAAGATTTCCTTTACCTATAGGTAATGATGATATCTAAAAACAACATCTAAAATTCTTCCCTTCAAGTCTGATTGATGCATACTAACAGTTTTAGCATGCATGATATGCACCCGTCTACTAAGTGCATCAACAACTTTGTTTTCTTTTCCCTTGATATTCTTGATATCAAATTCGTATTCACTTAAAAATTCGAGCCATCTTATTTTCCTGGCATTCAAAGTTAGATGTTCAAAAAGATACTTCAGACCACTATGGTCTATTCTTAATTTGAATCTCTTTCCTCTGAGATAATGCCTCCACATCTTCAACACGTGAGCAATGGCAACAAGCTCCAAGTCATGTGTGGCATAGTTCCTCTCATGATATTTAAGTTTTCTAGACTCATAACAAATGACATGTCCATTTTGAGTGAGGACTCCACCAAGTCCTTCCTTGCACACATTTGTACATACCACAAAAGTTTCAGTTGGGTCAACAAGTTTTATCACAGGCACACTAGTGAGTAACTCCTTCAACAAATTAAATTTCCCTTCACATTCAACTGTCCATTCAAATTTAATTCCCTTCTTTTGCAAATAAGTGATGGGATGAGTGATCTTAGAGAACCTTGCTATAAACCTTTTGTAGTAACCAACCAACCCCATAAAAGATCTGACTTATGGAACATTCTTCGGCGCTGTCCATCCTTTAATGGCTTTGATCTTATATGGATCCACTGCTATACCATGTTCCAAAATAATGTGCCCCGAGTAATGGATTTATTATTGATAAAAAGAACACTTACTCAGCTTGGCATACAATTTATGTTCCCTCGACACTTGCAATACCAATCTTAGGTGATGTTCATGATCTTCCTCTGACTTATAATAGACAAGTATGCCATCTAGGCATATTGTGACAAACTTATCCAAGTAATTTTTTAATATGCCATTCATTAAGCACATAAAGACAACTGGTGCATTGGAAAATCCAAATGGCACCACTATAAATTCATCATACCCATACCTGGTTCTAAAAGTTTTCTTATGGATATCTTCTTCTTTGATTCTTACCTAATGGTATCCCAATCTCAAGTCTATCTTGGAGAATATATTTTCCCTTCTTAGCTGATCAAAGAGGTCATCAATTCTGGGTAAAGGATACTTGTTCTTTATTGTAGACTTATTATGTTGTCAAAAGTCAATACACAACCTCAAGGTTCCATGTTTCTTTTTCACAAAGAGTATGGGTGCTCCCCAAGGTGAAACACTTGGGCGTATGTACCCTTTCTTTAGTATCTCCTCCAACTGCATTTGTAATTCTTTTAACTCTGATGTGCTCATAATAATTCAGGGATGATTTTAGGGGATAAATTTCGCTCATGGGCTAATTTTCCATGGTTTTTCCAAAAATGAGATTCGCTATTTTAAAAATGATTCGCCCAAATTCTATAGGATAAAATTATTTTAGCTTAAAAATCGCTAAAATTTTATAAAAAATATATAAAATACTTAAAAATTTGAATATTTTTACAAAAATATCGCCAATCATTTATAGTTTGCATATGAAGGATTAGTAAGATTCGCCAAGGTTTCTACATTTTAAAATAAATTTCCATCCTTAAAATCATCCCTGCTCATTCAATAGGGTGTTTTGGACACCAGGGAAGCTTGTGGAACTAATTCAATAGAGAAATATATTTCCCTTTTCGGTGACAACCATGGTATTTCTTGGAATACATCCTCAAATTCTTTTAGTACCAAGAAATCTTCAAGTCTTGGCCTCTTTGTCTTTTCTAGCTCCTCCACATGGTATGCATACAACTGGCACCCTTTTCTGAAAAATATCTTCAGTTGTAAGGCTGAAATATCCCTTATAGAGATGGGTCTTGGTACACCTTTCACAGTGCTCTGCTTTCCATCTCCATCAAGAAATGTAAAAGTCTTTTTGTGACAGTCTAGGACAACATGATGCTTGTCCAACCAATCCATTCTAATGGGAATATCATAAGACCCCAATGGTATGATATTCAGTTCAAAAATAGTATTCACACCATTAAGAATTATGGAACAACCTCTGACCACATCATGGATTTTCCTTTTGGTTCCAGTGGCTAGCTGAACCAAACTTGACTTCCTAAGCTTACTTTTCTCCAGATGTAATCTATCCACTATCTTAGGAATAATGTAACAATGAATTTCTCTTGAATTAATTAAAATAACAATAGGATGATTAATGATCTTACCTTCCACCTTGATCATATTGGACTGGTGTTTTTCTTGTCGATCATCTAAGGCTGCATAAATAATTCCCATGTCTTCGACTGTTGTAGCCTCTTGGATGTTGTGCATGGTATTCACTCTGTCCTTTCTGTGAGAGAAATCCTTGTACATGTGATCTTCCTTGCATCCCTAAAATTGTATTGGTGGTCTTCCCCTTTTTCCCAAGGACTATTCTTTCTTGGATTCATCCTTAGCATACTGGTCTTGTTTATTTTTATTAGGCTAATTTCTATTGAAAGGTGGTTTGAATCCCTTTTTCCTTTGATCAGACTTCTCCTTCTTCTTAGCCTTCCAAGATTTTTGCATGGAATCTCTATCCTGGCCTTTCTCATATGATTACTTTTCCTTCCTCATGGTCTCAGTCAAGGTCTTGGGCTCATCATATCGATTCTTTTCTTTATAAAAGGATGGAAGTACACTCAAAAACCTTTGTATTTTTACCTTTTCATCGTTTATAAACCCAACATACTTTAAAAACCCCAAGAAATTCTTCTCATATTATGCCATGGACATGCTTCCTAGCCCGAGCTCAAAGAAATCTTGCATTTTCTTGTCATAGAAATGCTCTGAGAGGTACTCCTTCTGAAAATACTTCTTTAATTGCTTCCAGGTGATCATATTCTCATTAACATGCTCAAATTGCTTCAGTTGATCCACAACATAACAACTTTCCCATGTAAGCGGTAGGTGGCAATTCTGGCTTCCAAACTTGAGGAATAGTTGTGCAATTGGAAATATCTCATGAGTCCAAGCAACCATGGTTCAACATCATCTTCCCTTTCTCTTTCACCATCAAAGGATGGTGGCTTGAGATTCCTAATATCTCCTTGCAAACTGTCCAACTCATGTCTCATTCTTTGGTGCCTAAGAGGAGACACCTCTGGACTGCTTAAGGAATATTCAGATTCATAAAAATTTCTTATTGAGTAAGGAGGTGAGTGATGTCTATGAGCTTTTCTAGCACTTCTGGAATAACCTGCTCTTCCACCATCATCTCTTATTTCATGATGTCTGCCTCCTTCCTCTTGTATTGAGCCATCATTGGCTTGTCCTTGCAACTGATATAAGCTATTTAGTACTCGATATTTTATCTAACTTTTCTCTCTCATCAACCTCTCATTGTCGGCCTTGTATCTCTACACTTCTATTTTCAGGCTTCTCACAATTTCTAGCAATGTTTCTTGTTCGACAACATAGTTATTCCAACAGAGGATGACCACCTTCAGTAACCACTCACATAACCAAATCAAAGATCAACGCACCGATGTTTTCACATGGTAAAACACCTACGGGGAAACATCCACAACCCCAGCCAACGTGACCACTTGGAGCAGTTTATTAATGCAAAGAAAAAGATTGCAGAGAGATTTTACAAGAGAGTTTCTCACAGTCGATCATCGGAAAATGACCCTCCATGCTCTTTAAATAGAGATCATGGACCAATCGGGTGTTAAGTCACAGATATTTAAATGGTAGTTAATATCAAGGAGAGTATGAACCGTCAGATCACTCTATGTCGGGAACATATCGTGACTGTCGGATTTCCTAACTACAAATGCATACTAATGCATACTAAATAAACACATTAGAAAAAACACTTTTACCTAATGATACAATAGACCAAGTAGATCTTAACTAACTCCTAAGTGTCTAAATATCCTAACATCCCCCCTTAAGAATAACTTGGGATAGGATTGAAGGATTTACAATAGTGACACAATAGGAGAAGGAAGGAGGCATTAGAGCCTATCCCCCCTTAATGACAACTTCCTGAACTCCTAACATAGATCGAAGTTTGGGAAATTTCTCTTCTGTAAGAGACTTTGTGAAAATGTCTGCAACTCGATATTTTGTAGGACAAAAGAGAACTTCAATAACTTGATCATGAATGAGCTTTTTGATGAAGTTCATGTGTAGCTCGATGTGTTTTCTACGCTAATTTTGAACTGGGTCTTTGATGAGCTTGATGGCACTCTGATTGTCACAGCAAAGGCTAGTCGGATGCTGGTGCTAGAATCCAAACTCTGAAAGGATCTGTCGAAGCCACAGGGCTTCCTGACTTGCATTTATCGTTTATCAGTACTCTGCTTCTGCTTAAGAAAGTGCAATAGTCTGTTGTTTTTTACAGTCTCAAGTGACAGGTCCTGAACCAAGGCTGAAAACATAACCTGTAGTAGACTTTCGATCATCAGGGTCGGCGTCCCAATCTGAATCAGTGAAAACAACCAATAAAGGAGTCCCCCCTGAACTGTAATATATCTTGAACTGAAATGTACCACGAACATAGAGAAGTATCCTTTTAGTTGCTTTCCAATGGATTTCATGGGGCGTTTGCATATACTGAGAAACAAGACCAAAAACAAAGGAAAGATCAGGACGAGTATGAGTCAAGTATAAGAGGCTACCAACTAACTGATAGTACAGGGTGGCATCAACTTCAAGAGAAGTACAGGTGGCAATAAGCTTGACTCCAAACTGGAAGGGAGAGGGGGTTAGTTTACAATCATCCATGTGAAAGTGACGAAGAAGGTCACAAACATACTTAGACTGGGAAAGAAAAATTCCTTCATTGGTTTTCAAAACTTGGAGGCCAAGGAAATAGTGCAAAAATCCTAAGCATGTCATTTCAAATTTCTTCTTAAGGCTGGTTTTCACATGGTTTAAAAGTTTTGAGTCACTACCAGTAAGGATAAGGTCATCAACATAAAGGACAAGTATTATGAGATGGATTCCTACTTTCTTGGTATAGACATTAGGATCAAAATGACATCTAGAGAATCCAGTGGCAATAAGAAAGTTGTCCATTTTGGCATACCAATCTTGGGGAGCTTGCTTGAGACCATAAAGGGATTTCTTGAGGTGACAAACAAGGCTAGAGTCATTCTGGACATAACCAGGAGGTTGTTCCATGTATATTTCTTCTTGCAAATCTCCGTGCAAGAAGGCGGATTTAACATCCATGTGATGGACCTCCCATTTATGTGAGGCAGCAAGGGTAAGAACAAGGCAGATGGAATTCATTTTTGCTATAGGGGCAAAGGTTTCATTATAGTCAATTCCTTCAACTTGGGAAAATCCTTTGGCAACTAACTGAGCCTTGTGTCTTTCAACACTTCCATCTGATGCCTACTTAGTTATGTAGACCCATTTGCATCTAACAAGTTTTTTTCCTTTTGGAAGAGGTACAAGATCCAAAGTATCATTTTTCATTAAAGAACAATACTCTTCATTCATTGCTATATCCCAATTTGGATGACCTGAAGCTTCTGTAAATGTCTCTGGATCATGAGTTTCTAAAACTTGAGCCAAAAGAGAAGAGGCTCGCTGGAACTGTGAACGTGCCTGACGTTGATCTAAAGGATCACCAACAAGATCACCAAAAACTTCTCATGTTGAACAGACCCATCTCGGAAGCGGTGGAGCTGGTGTTGGTTCAGGTTCAAAGAACTCATCTAGAGGAGGGTGAGTAGGCAGAGGTGGATTTTCATCCTCACTGTCATCATCTGAAGAAGAAATCAAATCATAAGAAGGCACAAACATCGAAGATGGCTTGCAGGCCGAAGAAGGCACAACCGCCGAATTAGGTTCGCAGGCCAAAGAAGGCACAAACGCCGAATTAGGCTCACAGGCCAAGAGATTTTCATCAAATTTAACATCTCTTCTAATAATAATTTCATTACAATGTGATTGAATAAGTTTGTAACCTTTGACATCTTCAGAATAACCGACAAATATACACTTCTCACTTTTAGGAAGCAATGATTTCCTTTTCTCATCAGGAATGTGAGCCCATGCTATACAGCCAAATACACGAAAGTTACTTACATTTGGTTTAATTTTAGTCCAAGCTTCTTCCGGTGTTATATTTTTAAGAGCCTTTGTGGGAATGCGATTTACTATGTAATTTGCACAGTTGATGGCTTCCACCCAATACTTTAGACTTAATCCCTTAGATTGTATCATACAATTAGCCATTTCTTTTAATGTGCGGTTCTTTCTCTCAGCAACACCATTTTGTTGTGGTGTATATGGAACAGTGTGTTGCATTTGGATTCCCTGTGTAGTGCAATAATTTGTAAAATTATTGTTCACATATTTGCCTCCATTATTTGTTCTTAACCTTTGAATTTGATGTCCAAATTGCTTTTTTACAAGGGCCTTGTAGGCCAAAAGCTTGTCAAAAACTTCACTCTTAAGTTTTAAGAAGTAAACCCAAGTACGTCTGGAAAAGTCATCAATGAAAGTTAAGAAGTACTTTCACCCAGAAAAAGAAGGAGAAGAAAGTGGAGCACACAAATCATTGTGAACAAGATGCAAAGGACCCGAGGCATGCCAAGAGGCACATTTTTCAAAACTGTTCCAATGATTTTTGCTGAGAACTCAACCGGCACAAGCATCATCTCTGCATGAAACAAGAGGAAGACCAGTCACCATCTGTTGATTACATAGTTGTTGCAATGAGAAATAGTTTAGATGACCAAACCGCTCATGCCAAAGTTTTCTCAAGTCATCACTATGAGAAATAAAAACTGATGAAAAAGATGATGATCCAAAGTTGTCAAACTTGTACAACCTGGTAATATCATCAGCAATTCCAGTTGCACGAACATGGTTAGGATCTTTTAGATCCTTGATTACAACTTGGTGAGGTGAAAACTCTACGGTTTTACCTTCACCTGAATGAGTTATTTGATATACTGATAGAAGGTTACAAGAAAGACTTGGAACACATAATACATCATTGAAATGACCATTTTCTACTTGTAYTGTTCCATATCCTTCAACACTAAGAGATCTATCATCACCAAAAAATATTTTCTTGGTGTTACATTYATTTAGAGTAGAAAATATGTGTCTATCCTTAGCCATATGATAAGATGCTCCATAATCAATAATCCACTTATCAAAAGTAGAAGTAGAAGGYGTATTGAAGGAGAAACCAGAAGTAGAAAGTGCATGTCCATGAGAAGAAGAATAASAAGTAGAATCAATACTGATGTTGTGCTTCTTCATCGCTGCTTCTAAAGATGCCATCTTCTTGAAACATTTGRACTCATCATGACCATCTTTATCACAAAAGTTGCAATGTCTGTTAGTTTTCCTATTTTTGTATTTTRTACCTTTGTCTCCATTAGGAGCAAAAGATGTCTGAGTGGGTTTGGGACTCTTATATTGCTTSTTGTTGTGGCGAGGATGTTKCTTCTTGGGATTCTTKGGTTTATCTTTTTGATRGACAACTAAGGCTTTGTTGGAGGTACCTGCAGTRMTGATCACTCCAAGTTGTACTAGCTTATCTTGCTCTCTAATCAAAGAATCACAAAAGTTCTCAAGAGTGGGTTTTTGATAAGMTGCTCCTACAACCTCTTGTATGGAATAAAAGGTAGATAAAAACATAGWATATGCACTACCTAGCTTAGAAAGAATAAKATAGATGCAACGATCTTCGTCTATCTTTATCTTACATTCTTCACATAAAGTTCTGAGTRTTTTAAACTTAGATAGATAGTCTTCAATGCAAGAAAAATCATTTGGACTCAAAKTTAGTACTGGATTTTCTAACTRTTTTGCTCGAATAATATTGTGTTTACCAAACAMAGATTCAATCTTTTCCCAAGCTTCTTTGGGTTTATCAATTTATTGAAGGTGGAACCTTAAATCAGGAGAGATKGACATTCTGATTAATCCAAGTGCTTCWTCATTCCTATTATCCCATTTGGATTTCTTATTAGCATCARCGGGTGATGTTTCCTTTCCGAAGGTAATCCRGTACAAGCCTTTACTTTTTAATAAATCCTCCATATGGGATTTCCATTGGAAGTAGTTGGTACTGGTAAGTAAGAGATTACTTGTAGAAGCCATATTAAATATGTATATAATACTGATTTAAAAAMTRAAAMTGATGATCTGAATGGAAAGAKCTCGAAAAGTTATGYGGTTTTAAAAAAAATGGCACKGAAWACGAACTTCGGATGTGAGAGTTATGCTCTTTTAWAAAAAAAAMACATAAACGGTAACCAAGGGACCACGTGGTAGTGTAAGTTGCTTTAYGAAGTGAMCCACTTTTATAAAGAGAAGTGGGGCTCACTTTTACAAAGAAAAGTTGCATGCAAAATAAATAAATCTAAAATAAAATATTAAAGCTACTTATAGTGATTCACTTTTATACTTGAAGTGAAATACACTTTACAATTTTAGCATGAAATTTCTCAAAAAAAGTAACRAAAGAGAGACTTGAACTCAAGACCTCTTACTTAATAAGRMAAWTTTTAACCAAATGGTCTAGMAAAACATATTATAATGTTTAKAAGGAGGATTGTTGTTGTTTTTATTGTTGACGGCCTTGGAAARCGYRCTAAAAAAAACTCTTTTCACACAAGAAAAAAATTTCGCTTCTCGATGACAACAAGGGTTAGATCTCGGTWAGCTTACCYAGAAGATGCACCTTTTCCTATCTGTTTATGATTTTTCRAGATCGCATAGGGYGCATGGAAAATAGAATACACATATCTAAAAGAGTAGCAACCYRGAAATAAAAAATACAAAACCGAAATAAAACCAAAATACTTCTCTGCAAAAAATTAAAAAAATGCGTATTCAAACTTTATACCTCCGGATCTGACTGTAATGGTCGTATCTTGGGMAAACATAAACCTTTTCAAGTGAAACAAAAAGTGTTCTTGAATGAAATGAATGCTCCAGACGCAATGAAGCAGTCCTCTCAGCTCAGAAATGTATGAAAATGACAAAAAATGGAGATGAGACAACTCGGCTTCACGATCTCGATCTACAATAGAAGCGGGTCTTCAAACAGACTCTGATACCATGTTTGACAACACAAGTATTCCAACAGAGGAAGAACATCTTCAATAACCACTCACATAACCATATCAAATATCAACACACCGATGTTTTCACATGGTAAAACCACTACGGGGAAACATCCACGACCCCAACCAATGCGACCACTTGGAGAAGTTTATTAATGCAAAGAAAAAGATTACAGAGATATTTTACAAGAGATTTTCTCACAATCGATCATCGACAAATGACCCTCCATGTTTTTTAAATAGAGATCATGGACCAATTGGGTGTTAAGCCACAGATCAATGGCCACTAATATTGAGGAGAGTATGAACCTTCGGATCACTCTATGTCGGGAACATATCGTGACCATCGAATTTCCAAAATACAAATGCATACTAAAGAAACACACTAGAAAACACACTTTTACCTAATGACACAATAGACCAAGTAGATATTAACTAACTCCTAAGTGTCTAAATATCCTAACATTTCTTTCTCCCCTCGGTCCTTGCGTCCATTGGATTCTGTCTCTACATTGCCAACTCTAGTATTATGGCCTTCGACCTCTTTTTCATGGATGGAGACTCCCTCACCTTATTCTATTTCTTCAATATGCATTCTGATCTGATATGTTTAAATCGCTTAATTCTACAAAATGTGCAAGTGACCAGTTTGTCAGAGTTAAACATATAACAAACAAATTTTTCCAAATCAAAATGCTACATGCCCCTTTAATTCATGACGAATACATATAAATAACACTTCCATATTATCCTTGGGTCGATACAAAAATCAATTCTGCATAGGCGCTTCCTTCAAACCACTTTCCCAAGTGACCATGACTCGAAACCATGGGCCAAATCCTTCCTTAGCACCTTTCCTTGTTCAAAAAATAAAATTCATCCATTAGCCCTATTTCCTTCAGCCCTCAATTGCATAAGACCATGGCTATGACCATGCGCTTAGCCAAAAAGTGCTTATCCGGAGCTCCGAGACTTTGGGGCTCCAGAAGTCTCACCTATACCATGCATGATACTTCCCGAACGACAAACTGGTTGAGCTATTTGGGGCTTCTCTCTTCGGTGTTTTAAACCACAACGTACCCAAAACTTTCGAAGCACCACACATATGAACTATCAGAGTCTCATCATCACTATGCATCAAGACTAATATGTGTCGAGAGTCACAGAGATGACACGTGGCACAAACTATGAGCGATACTTGTTAATTCATAACTGACACAAAGTGTCTATGAACAACATAAAATAGGATGACACGTGGCACATATAAGGTAGGTCCATGTCACCCCAGGTGACATCATCCCTCCTCGTCACTCTAGATGTCTGGCTTCGGAGGATTTTCCTAGCATCACATTACAATTCTTCCAAACTTTCTAAGAGGTGGACCCCCAAAGGGTTCAAGGATCAACGATCTAGGTTTACTCCTAAGATCTACAGTCATGATGAGTTCTGAGACTCCAAGATTTGAAGAGTTTTGCAACACAACAAAAAATTTCCCTTGAACGCCAAATTTCAGACATGTCTATGTCATTCTAGGTGATGTCATCATACTGCATCACTTTGGCGCTCTGGTCTTCAGGTCTCCGAAAGATCTCCCACCAAAACACTTCAAAACCATAGAACCATCAGACTCGTAAACCTCTTCACCTTTTGGGGTCCATGTAGTACAATTGACATTTTGTAAGATGGTGACATGTGGCCCCCACGTGTCGATCTGCTAATGTTCCAACATGGCCATCAAACATACCATTCCGACTGACACGTGGCATGACTAGGGGAGGTCAAAATCACACCTGATGACGACATCATGCCATGTCATACCCGATGCTTTGGTACTTCGTAGCTCCAGGATTTGGAAGATTCCTTGAATCAACACTGTGTTTCTCCCGAATGTCGAATCCCCGAACTATCGCAACCCTGCATGGTTGATCTGGAGACATGTTTCCTTGTTAATCGAATGGTCCGGATGAGATCCAGAATTTGGAACTTTGGAGGTTCTTCGCTACTGAACACCACCACACCCTTGGATTGTCGAACACCAAATTACGAACCCTTACTGTCCTTCTGACACATGTCCTGGAATGTGAATGGTCAATATTTACTTCAGAGTTCAAGACTTCGGGAGATTTCTTCCCAGCATCTTAAGGAATCACTTCTCCCAGAGTGTTGAACCTCCGAACTGTCATGATATATACCACTCACACTCACTAGTACGTAGATCAAATGACTATAGTATGATCTCCTCCACTGTGCTTCGCCTCTTGATCTATTCTTGATCCAATGGCCCAGATCCATCCTCTCAGTGATCTACGATGTAGATTCACTCTTGGGATTCAGAGCTTCAGGGATGTTTCCTCCCTTTTCATCAAGACTTGTCATGTGGCGAAGCCACAAATTCCGAAGGACTCCGATGCTTAATGAATCTACACCTTTTCCAGATCCAATGGATGCGAGGGATTCAGATCCTTCCCAAATAGATCCTACGATCATCGCGGCTTCCCAAACTGCTACATCGTCTGAGCTTTCAAACACTATTAAGGTGTGCCCTCAACGCCTTCTGGAACTTTGCAACTCAATTTTTTTGAGAAACTTTTTCTTCAATCTTGGTTCACATGGCCCATCTAGGCTTAGTATTAGAACCATGAGCTCTGATGCCAAACTATAACACACCCACCTAGCCATAGGCTAGGCATGTTATCTATAAGTCCCTTCTCTGGACTAATTCGATCCCTGCTCTTGTTTTTCTCAACAAGGAATGCATGAAAGGTTCTCATGCATTGATCAAGATTTAGTCTAAGCATATAAACGGTGAAACATACGAAATTCACAATAATACACAAAAAGCATGCTTATTCAATATATATATATCGAATTCAATGATAATTAAATATACATTGGAATAATTCATACAAAGGTAATTAATACCATAACAAAGAGAACTTATCTTTTATAGAAGAGAACCATCGACTGCCTCCAGAACAAGGAAGTTCCACCCAACCGTAGACACTGTTGTTCCAAGTCTCAACATCAATGTCACCCCCGAGCAAGGGCTATGAATCCACAAGGGCGGTTCCAGAGTGTTACTCGGTTTCCTAAACCAGTAAACATTCAATCTCTCACAGGCTTCTCCAACACTCACAACAATCCAAGTATCCAACTCTCTTCTACCTAGCCTACACCACCCAAGAGAATGGACCCCCACCCTTCTCTACCACGCAGTCTCTTGGGCAGTCCTTCTCCTTATAGGGCTCTAGTGCAGCTGGTCCATAAGCTCCATGCTGGGACTCTCAGGACTCACAGCTATGAGAAAAGCTGGATACAGGCCAAGCATCTTATACATGCAGGCCTCAAATCATGGTTTGATTACACCAGCACTCTCTATAGCCAATAATGTCATGGTTGCAATCCAACTGTTCGTCTTCCTTTCCCGAGCCAAGACATGCATGAGGAAAATGAGTGAGTGAAGGAAATGAATGGAGTGAAGACTCCACAGGAGAGAGTGAACAGTGAAAAATTCGGGTGAAGGAACGCGTGAGGCGACTAGAAACAACACCAGAATGGGGACGAGAATGAGAGTGAATGAAGGACCCAAAACGAATGAGAGAATTAGCCAACAGGAGAACCCCTTCACCTGACCAGGGATGGGTTTTTGTAATTCTTGGGGACCAATAACCTCTTAGCCTTCCCCCAAGAATATTACATAACTGATCCCCCCCCCATTAAACAAAATGGGTTATTAAAACATGAAATAAAAACTTAGTTTCTTAAGCCCCCTCTCTTGTGGAATCATATCCCCCTATAACTCTATTCCTTGTACGTCTAGAAACCATCAAGGTATTTATTATTAATAATGATCAAACATTACATTTCTTAGGCACATTGGCCTTTTAATAATTGTTTGGGCACTCTGGCCTCTCAGTAATGTAACAATACATTATTTAATTTGGGGGCTCAAAACCCAGGGTGTTTCATGTGGGGTACATGTTATCACGGGGTGCTCGCATCATCCATCAAGGTGTTCTCACCTTTAAACTGTCAATTGGTTGGTTGATGTGATATCATGATCTTGGGACCTTGATACATCTCTTGTCAAATGATCGACCCTTTTATATTTTGCAAATCCATAGAACACCTGATCCAAGATTAGCACGCATCTAGGACACATGGTGTTAGTACCATCAACCACCCAACAAGAGAGATAAACATCTCAGTCTTCCAGCTAGCATGAAATATGGCACTCAAACCACCCAAAATGTGGTACCACATTCCCCTAGATCTTTGTTTAGATATCCCATATTAGCATCACATGTAGCACTACCAAAGTGTGACACATGGATTCAAAATGGCATCCCCGCCATGGGGCCTGTCACCACCGAGCATCGGATATCAAGACTTTCCTTGATGTTATATAAACTTTGAAAATTCTCGATGCCTGACATCCCATCTGAATCCAGTTCATTGTGTTGATGCAACATGTTGTTGGCACGTCAACATCGAGAAAAACCTCATATACTAAATTGCAAGTCCACTTGGAATTAATCAACGTGGCCAAACCAATGCCTCCTCTTCTAGGAAATCACAAAAAAAGACGAGGGGTGAATATCTGGGGAAATATAGATTGACGGTCCACCTCTAATCACGCCCCCCTCCTCATGTTTGAGGTTTCACAGAGTGTGGAGGGACCACAAAAATCAATGAAAGTTAATCCTATCATCAATTGTCACAAATAAGTGGCTTATGACCCCCTTGCCCTGTGGTTAACCAAACCACACAAATCCCCCCCACAATTGATACAATGGTGACACGTTCCAAATTTCAGATAGTCCAAAAGGTTCGATCCCCTCCTGAGCTGGGACTTGGAAAACCCAACCCTTTCTTCTACTCATAGTTTTATTAACCATGACATGTCACTTGGCTACCAGGACATCGATCCACGAGCATATTATAGCTATTTTACACCTTTGAACATTAACATCATATCGAGTGCTATAACAGGCATAGATCAGACACATGGCTTTACCACAACCAACCACCTAACATGACATGTGATCCTATCATCGTCTGACACCTTTTCTGACACATGACACTCATATCGCATCATGAATTGTCTCTTTAAAGTGAAAAATCACCATGCCACATGGCACAATGATGAATTGACATGGGGAAATCCCATGTGGATTGGCGTGGTGTACATATCAACATAGAGCTCTCTCCTAGTCCATTCGAGTGTTTTCACCTATACAATGTCCATTGGTTGTGCGATGTCATCTCAGGATATTGGAACCTTTGGACATAGACTGTCAGACAATCAACCCTTCCATATTTTTTATACCCCTAGAACACCTGATTCAATATGAGTGGGTACCTAGGACATGTGGCACTACCACCATCAACCACCCATCAAGAAACACAAACCCACCCATCTTCCAACTGGCATGACACATGGTACTCAAATCACTTGACACGTGGCACCAAATTCCCCTGGATCTCTGTTCAGATATCCCATATCATCATCACATGTGGCAACACCATAGTGTGACACATGGCTTCAATGTGGCTTGCTCCTAGCATGACACGTCGTGATACATGGCATTTCCATTGTGGGGCATGTCACCACAAGGCATTCGATATCGATACTTTCCCCAGTGTTCTATAAACTTTGAAAACTCCTGATGCCCGACATCCCATATGATCATCCATTAGAGGGACGAGATCAAAGGTCATTGATTAACGTCAGTCGACAACTACCATGGTCATTAATGAAAAGGCGGTCATTCATGCCATGATAATGAGACACGCTTCACGTTTGGTCATAACAGGCATCAAAAAACCAACCCTTTAACAACTTCATGCAAACTAAACCCCCCAATGATCTAGGGTTCGATTGACTTTTATCAACGAATGTTTAGCATTGTTTTGTAGAAGGAAAGGTGATGGATCCGACACTCACAACACTGCTCCTAGCTATCGTCCCATCCAAACTTCATATTGATTATCAATAGGGATCTCTCGTTTCTATGATCCGGTATCCAGACTACACGGTATTATTTCATGTTTCCCAATAATAACCTATGATGAACGGTCAACATTCAAGCATCTGGTGATCCAATGGAAAAATTTTCCGGTGCATTTACAAATAAAATTCGACAGATAAATAGGTTGTCTTTGGATAGGTGAAATTTAAGACTGTTGTAGTTGTCTTGTCCTTCATTACAATTCTGTAATGACTTTATGGGCATTTAATGACAATTAATGAAGAACTTAGTACCAATATTTAATGCATATATCCTCTGAAATCTTCACATAAACACAATAAGGAATGTTTCAAATTGTTAAGAAATCATGATTTCTTAAATCCAAAAGTATTATTTCAAACAATTTTCCGTGAGCTTGCATTTAACGAGTTAGTATTATAAGTTTTTTATTATTATTTTAAATAGAATTGTTAGTTGTTTCTTTTAAATAAAACTTACACTTTGTTGATTATTTGCATGAATTCACACAAAAAGATGACTTAGAAAAGAAAAGTGAAACAAACAACTAACAATGAAGATGGAAATGAAAACAATGTCAATTTGAAATTTTTCTCTGATACTACATTCAAGATCGGCATGAGAAACAGTATGGAGTGGAGCGAAATTTATGCATTCTTCCAACAAGGGGATTTCAGTGAAAAATATGAATCAGATGTCGATGATTTGGTTGATATTAAAGCATCGCAGCTTCACAAAATTGTTGTCATGCCAACAATTGTACCCTATTATGACATGGTACGATGGATAATCTCCCATACTAATATCTGTACATGTACTATTGTTAATTCATCACACCAAGTTGTTGGTTCCTTTAGACTTGAAGATGTTAATAATATGTATAAGTTAATTCAACCCACAATTATGATGGATGATAATTTCATTAACGAATTCATAAAGGAAAAAGACGAAAAGGAGGAGATGCAAATGGCTCAGTTGATTGGAGAATGGTGGTTTGACCATGATTCTTTCAAATTCATAGGTGACAAAATGTATCATATCACTAGACTAAAGAAATCCCCTATGTTGGTTTCCATAATTCTTTGTCGTCTATATGGTGAGAAAAGTCCCTCCAAATTCAAGTTGAGTTAGGTCACTCTCATCCACCAAGTTCCTGCAGGAAATATTTTCAATTGGGCCCATATACTTTCTGCCAATCTTAAACAAGAAGTACAAAAGTATTAGAAATCTCCTCCAAGATACTTTCCAGGTTTTTTTGTCTGCCTATTTCGTAGATGTCTCTTGTGTAGTCATCATCCCTTTCGATCTTTTATCTTGGAGCGGATCTCCATCTCAGGAACCAATTCATTTATATTGTTATAAAATCATTCCTATGATATCTGTAATGTTTTCATGATCCCATTGCATCTACTTAACCTTCCAGCCCCAAGATTCAGTCAAGAGGCTCTGAATGCCATAAAATAAACAGGTGATTGGTTTATGGCTGATGAATCTTCATACATTAAGATATTTGGTTGTTAAGGGTGCCCTCATCTCTTGCCTAGCTATGTCCCAGATAGGATAACATTAAAATAAATTGCAAACTGTATTGTGAGTTTTGGAATTGTAGTCACTTTGGCTAAAAATTCAAATAAGCAATGGTCTAATTTCCTTATTTCACTAGGTATTTATACCTTGTCAAATTAAAAACATGCTAAAAAAGAGGGTGAGCCACTAGATCGAATCTGGCTGGCCCATGGTGAATTTAGGAGACATGATCAAACATAATTTGTCAAAAAATACTGTGCTATGGTGAAAAGCAAAACATATATTCATGAAAGCAAACCTTTTGGCCTTGTTTTTCAGGGGGCAATGCACTTCTATAAAGTAAGACAAAGAATCGATTCCATAATAAATAGTCCCAATTTCTTGGACTTTAATGAATGAAAAGTTAAGAGAAAAATTTTTTTTCTTAAGGAAAAGAATAGAATACAAGGATTTGTAGAAGTTGAGAAAAGTGAAGAAGAAGGGAAAATTGAAACAGAACCAAGTCCTAGTGCTTCTTCAACAGAAATAGAAGTTGACAAATCTTCACAAGAAAACATTGTAACAGGAAAAGAAGACTCAAGCACAGGGAATACCTAGACTCCTGCCAAAGTGACTGAGACAAACACAAAGGTGAACACGAGCACAAACATCAACTTTTCCCAGACAACACTTGTCTATATTATTGATCATGTCCATACTACTCCCATAACCTCAATTCCTGGAAGCTTGGTCATCAGTTCTTTCAATCTTGACAACATTTCTCCTACACAATATATTGTTTTGTCTTCAAACAATATTTCCTTTGATGACAAAGCCAAAACTATAGAAAAGAGAAGGTCCAAAAAGAGGAAAATTCTCCACCATGAAGAAATCACACAAGAAGTAACTCAATTATGGAATGTTACAGATTTGGACGATGAAGAATTTGTAGAGGAAGTTGTTGACACATTTGAGGCATTTTCCAATGCCAATAAATGGTCAGTGATGATATTAATCAATCAACTAAGGAAATAGAAGAGAATAGTAAAGGAACTTGTCAAACATCAAAGGATACAAAAATACAATTCACAACAAAAACATGAATTTGAAGTCAAATCCATCACAAAAGAAAACAATCTTTCTCAGAATATCATTACAGAGTTGAAAACAAAAATAGATTCAATTAAAATTGAACATGATAGAGAGCTAGTTACATTTTCTATAGAAAAAGAGAAAATCAACATAGACTATCAGAAGCCGATAGATACATTGACTTCTCAAATAGAAGAGGTGAAAATAAGAAATAAGAGTTTAGATTTCCTAAGAAAATAACCAATACAACTTAATGCTAAATTATTATCTTCATAGGTATTGTTCTATTCAAGATTGTATCTGATCAAAGAACAACATGAACAAATCCTGCAATTTTTTGTTGAGTCTCAGTTACATTGTAAAAAGAAAAAATATCTCTAGGCTATTTTGCATAATTTGAAAATATGGGAGGCACACGACACTAGTTTACCACTAGGATACACACAAATGCATGAAGAAGAAAAAATCCAAATACAAGCTTCAATTGATTCTTGGGAAGCAATTTATTTGTTTTCACGCAATCTCATTGACGAAACCAATAAAATTTGCTTAGTCTTATGGGATTCACCAATAGATATCATTAAAGAATATGAATTGCTCCATGTGCAATTTCTTGGAAAATCGGTTCCATTATCAAATTGTCTTAGAGATGTGCAACAACATATAGACTCAAGGAAAAACAATATCAACAGTTTGAATTTCTCGATCATAGAAAGTGTTCAACAACTTGTCAATCGTCTAGCACAATGCAAAAAAACAATTGACAATTTCTTATCCAAGTTTTCAACCAAACAAGAGGAAATTGGTAGGAATATCTACCAATGCAAATTAAACAAGGAAATTTCCCATCCCTCGTTAATTCCAACCATGTTAGAGATATTTTCCTTATGGAAAAACCAGGGACAAATGCAACCGGAAAAAGTTAGCAGTACAATAGTTACTAGAGTTCACCAAAATATCTCTCCTTGATATCATTTATCAAATCAATTTCATATAGTTGCACCTATTGATTCCACCCAAGCCAATAACTAGTTATAGAATTTTGCATGTATTCTCCTAGTTATTGTAATTCTATACAAAAAAAACAAGATTGAAGTTTCCAGAGAAATTTTTATGTGCATTGTTGTACAATCCTTAATGTGTTATGTTTTGAGGACCTAGAATTTTAGCGGTTGTATCATGTTTTATTGGTTTGAGTACTATTATTCAACACCAATAAAATGTTCATTTTTGAAAACTACTATTCTCTTTTGTTAGGTTTATTTATGAATACAAGGTTTATGTTTTGTGTTTATGCACTCTTGTTAGAATTTTCATAAAAAAATATTATTCACTCTTTAAATGAATTTGATCATAGATAATGTGGAATTGGACACAAGTTTCTATATTTACACTTGTTCAACAACTATTTGTTGTACCTATTATTTATATCAATAAGTCTAATTTATGTTAATGAATATGAATCTGTCAATTGATGTTTTTTCTTTCTAGTTATTTGCTAAATTAAAACTAACATACATCTATGTTATCAATTCTCAAGTTGTTTGAACTATTTTTGTGACTTGATAACTTATTTTTATCTCATATTCATCTTCAAAACTCCTTTTGATTCTCACTAGAATACTTTGAACTAATTATGGATTCTAGTAAGAACAACGTAGTTTTAGAATAGTGATTAGATTACTTCTCCCTTTTTCTACACAATAACTTAGAAGAGCTTGACAAGAAATCTTGTTCTGAAGAATTTTTTTTCTTAATGTAAGTTAGTCCCACATACTCACAAGGACCACCATCCCAAACAAGTATAGGCCTAATTGGATATTTCATCACACCATTTTTGCACGTTCTTTGCCAACTATTTCCCATGCATGGACACATGTCAAAGTTTAAAGATAAAGACAAAATAGATACAATGAACATAAATTGATTCACGAGACAAATACACCAGATAAATGTTTCAATACCTATCTAACTATTAAATAGATACAATCATACAATGAGGATCCAATGCATCTCTAATCAAATTGATAATGCCAGTAACTAAAGAAATGTTTAACTACCGCTAACTGAAATTGACTCAATTGGATAGAAAGGAGCTTAATAGTTGGAGACTACATTTAACAAAATGTAACTTTAAAATTTCTTATTTCTTACCATCATATCTTTTCATTACTTCATGAAGCACAATTATAATTTTCTTGAACAAGACTTGTACAAAAATATGCCTATGTACATTTTGTCTGAATGGTTTAGTTATAAAAAAATGAAATCCAAGCCTTTGCAAAACATGAAGTTATTCTGTGAACATCTAGATGAGAAGTCTCCATATTTCTGTTGATGGATACTAGAATGACATCATTTGTTTGAATGCAATATGTATCTCACTGCATCTCTCATATGTAGGAGGATTTAAAAATAGATTTTTAATTTCCCAAAGAAGGTAGAAATCATGTCTCAGCACATCCACAATAATTTTCCCTCTTAAACTCTTAGCCATACCTTGGAACTTTCTCTCGTTTTGTCTCGCTATGAACAAACTATTTCTATAACTTTTTCTTGATAACAACCTTCCTTTGTCATTCAAAGTTGAAGGTAACCCCATCTTGACTAGGTTTTCAAATCTATTTTTGAAAGAGTCAATTTTTTCCTTCACCATTATGCATTTGTTCTCAACAATATGAAATAAATTCATTTTTGTAAAAATATTTTCGACCTCCATAAGCATTTTGGTTCTATGTTTCACACATTTGCTTATTAATGCTTCAATGGAATTGGAATTAAGGAACTTAATAATCTAGGTAGAAACCTATGGTTGAGTTCACAATTTCTCAAAATATTTCTTTATAACGTGCTCCTTCATTTGTTAACAACATTTCATCATCTATTATCTTGAAATAATCCCATATCTTGCCAACTTCATTTATGATGCCATCCTAGATGATGTGTCTAGCCCCTACCATATAACATTTGTTGGGCAATTTATTCTTTAACTATTCAATGTTTGTAAGAATCTTATATTTTAGCTTTTCATATTCTAAAATGAATTTATTCTTGTCCTTCATTTGTTGCAATTGTTCTCTTCAATTTTTTAATTTCATCTCCCGTTAGATCCAAGTCTGTCAGTGCTTTTGATAATTCATTTCTTGGATCTACTGATGTTATTGCACATGATGAAGTACATCCTCCCTTTAAAATTTCAATATTATTTTGTTGCAACTCCATCTCTTCTTCCATTTGTACCATTTATTTTATGAGTTGATCATTTTCTGGATAGCTTGCAACTTTCGAGTCTAGACATGTTCAATTCCAGGGATTTTAAGCATTTTTTTAGTGCATGGATCCCCATTTCTTTAGTTTTCACCAGGGCTTGCATAGATTCCATGTCCTTTGGATTGACTCCCAATTCCATTACCCATTGTTCTAATTCCTCCACTCTTATTTTTGTTCTTCTATTTGCCAACTTCTCATTTCTAAGCTGGTTTCTAAGCTTCTCATTTATAACGTGCACCTTCTTTATTCCCAAATTGACAATTATCACATCTCTATTTAAGATTTCTCTAGTTTTTCTATGGAAATCCATTTTATTAAGTGGATGCACTACATTGAGATCAATAGACACCTTTGTCACTTTATTTTGATGTTTTGGCTCCATCACTGCTACATTCAACCTACCATTTTCATAATCAACGACAAAGAGTATCCTTTTCTATGATCCTCCTTAATCAAAGATTTTTGGAATACTGTTCTGCATGATCTTTGAACTCATTTTCCTGATACCAATAGATTGATTAACAAAATTAAACTCCTTTGATTGATATGTAATCAAATATACTATTTCATTCCGACCCTCTATACCGTTGATCTTCTCTGATGATGACACTTCCACAACTACGATAGGTTCTTTGTCCATTGGTACTACTTCTTCCTATAATTCTTGTCTTTCTCTTAGTCAAGAACCTCTGTATTTTTCCTTTTTGCTGACTTGTCTTCCTCTGTCTCTAAATCCTTTGAACTTGAATCTATATTATTTCTCTTCTATGTCCACTCAAACTTCTTCAGAGTCTCTGTTACCGGAGTTACTGGTATTTTACCATGGACTTGCAAGATATTTTGCACATCTTTTAAGTTGTTTTGGTTTTCCACCAGCTCCACTCCAATTTTCGCTCATGATGATAAGGATTTTGACCATGTGAAATCCTCTTTTATGAAATCAAAGAATGATGGTCATATATCCATGTTTCTCCTTCTTGAAATCTCATATCTAAGAGAACCTTTGGTGCTACCTGCAATGCTGATATGGAATTGACAATAAAAGGTCCTACCTCTTTTTTCAATTTGAAAGTAGCCTTATATTTTCTTGATACAAAATGAACATTATCTGAATTTATTCTTTTTTCTAATTTATTCAACTGCAGAGATTCTGGGAGTCAAGAAAATAGGTAAAATAGAAGGTCAAATTTTACAACCATAGACTATGATTTCAGTGTAATTATCAAATATATATCAGTCTCCTACTCTCTTATCTAAGATAAGTTGTAATAATTTTTTGCATTTAGGAAAAATTCTAGGGGTGATTTCATTATATATCACCACGTAAGCTTTGGACATAAACAAGTCAATATAATCTGAGAATCCAACATTAAGATGCCTCTTCCTAATCATACTAGTCCAATGAACGATTGAAACTAGGTTACCAATCTCATCTTTAACTCTTAATCCAAGTGGTGCAAAATGGGTGGCTTGAAAAAACTAGAGAAAATGAACAAGGTAAGATTGGTATCTGAAAATTCTAAGAGACTCAAATTCATACAATTGATAATGAATTTGATTAGCTAAAAATTGGTTGTAATTGAATTTGGTCAAGGTTTTAGCTATAAATACACAAATTGAGGCCATAAGCCCTAGCACAAACTCATCAACCACAAGGTCTTAATATTGTCCAAAACTGCACAGATCATAGAAACAAATTTTCTTGAAATTTCTGGAAACAGGCTAGATTCAATAATAATGTTATCCCGAGGAACATCAACAAACTTGCACATATAAGACTGTAATAGAACCACTATGTCATCAGGTTTCAACTCTTTGAAACATTTGGCTAATACAAACTCATTTAACACTTCACTCTCATAGTCTAATGGCCACCTTAACATTTCAACGATGGATTCGACTGTCACTTCAATGAGTACGGAGCCATCCGTGGAAATCATAGCTCTTTTAGAGGGAATATACTTTGAGGCACACCAGACCATAAACTCGGGAAAGTCATAGACTTGGGGAACGACACATTTTTCTAAATTGCATTCCCATGCATGATAATGATCGACCAGATCTTTAGAATTTTGCATAGCATCCTTGTATAATTCTAAAGAATCAAAAGACAGAATCAGATCAAAGATATCCTTGTCTTTGTCCACTAAATCCTCCTCCTTGGCATTTAATTTTTTCTTACTTTTACTGTGTTGGAAAAATTCCATTTTAATAACGAAAAGAAGAAACAATTAATTGAGTTCCAGTTACTCGTAGAGGAACTTGGTTCACAAAGGACTCGGCCCACAATGGTGTTGCTATATCTTATAGAACGCTTGGACTCTTCGTAAACCACAGATAAATCACAACTTTTTGTCTTTACCCTCTTTTCAAATGAATTTTGGATACGTCACATTTCATAATTTCCAGCAACTAACGACATATGGGACACATGTTCAAGATCTGATTATGCTAATCGCAGATAGAGCCACTTGTGAAACCACACCATCGACCTTCTTATACCTTTGAACGACAACATTTGATCCCATGGCACCAATTCCACCCAACACTTGGCATTGTCACAAATTGTCCCATGGCATATAAAGTAGGTTTATAAGACCATAGGCGACCGACCTTCCGAACATAATCTTGTACACATAGACATTGATACCCCACGATTATGATATACCAACATACAAAGTAGCCAAATATCATTCAATTTTTAAATTCATGAAACATTTACATTGTGTTACAATGTGCAATGGATACCCATTTTTTCATTTTTTCATAGAATATATCTTATGTTTAGTGATTTTTTCTTTGTATGGCTTTGCTTGGTTTGTTTCAATCAAATCAATATATCATTCCTCATGCAACATTTTATATTAAATGAATGCAACATTTTATATTAATTGAATATTGATGGGAGGAAATATTTTCAAATTGAAATTTAAAAGTATAGTTTCACCCTAAGAATCTTTTTTGTCATCGCATCTTTTTATATTGTTTAATGAATAATGATGGGAAGAAATATTTTAAATTGAAATTTAAAAGTATAGTTTCACTCTAAGAAGATTTGCTGACTTATGTTCATGGAGGAATTCCGCCTTTTGCGTGTTGCCCTATCAGTGGACTTACAAGCTTGAAATTCCAAACAATGAATGAAGGAATCGAAAATTTGTCCATAACGTTTTCTCCGATTCAAAAGAAACTGAAAGAGTAACCTCATAAAACTAGGGGCGCGAGTACCCCTTATAAAATGTCCGATTCAAGCGAAAATGAAGGGGTGTGAGTGCCCCTTATAAAACATCCGGATGCATTTCTTACAATGGCACGTATGCCAGAATTGTTCACCAACCAGACACCTGACCAACTAATTGAATTGATACGAACCCACTTAGTTACAAACAATTACAAAAAAAATTGATACAAATCCACTTAGTTTCAAACAATTACACAAAAACATATCAGTGAGATAGAGAATACACTGAGGAGTAAATCAAAGCAAGCCATCCCAAAACAAATCCAAAACTAGAAACAAACCTACCATCCACCGGCTTGAGTCTCTTCTATTTGTATTTTTTTAATGAATGCATGAAGGAAAGCCAGAGGTGCAGAGAG
>ML852536.1:0-11143 GCA_009831015.1 Picea engelmannii | reverse complement strand
CCAATTGTTACTCAATTTTAAACATGGGGATTCCTCCCCCTGCAACTCATACCATATATGATGAATCATGGTTGTTCTAGTTGTCTTCATAAATATTGGAACTATTTCTTCAATTACTGGAGTAAGTGTCTCGTCATAGTCTTCTCCCTCTTGTTGGGAGAATCCTTTAGACACACATCAAGCTTTGTACATATGCACCATACTTGATTTGTATAGATCAAAATCTTGGAAGTCAATATTGACTTATCTTCTAGTCTCACAGAAGAATCCATATCCTAGTCTTTCTGACTGGTTTCCTTCTCTGTTACTGAACCAAGAGAATCTTCCCAAGAGATTTCATATCTCCTAGAAATTTCTAAAGCTACGATCTAGTCTTCTCAAGGCATTTGTCTCCCAGTCCTGGAAGTTGTCTCTTCATCTGATACTTTCTAAGATCAGGCTTACTCTCGATTTCTTCTGAGTCTACAAGGACTTCATCATCTCTTACATGGTATACTTGGTGTTGAATACCAAGTCTAAATATGAAAGACAGAGTCGAGTTCTGCTTCCCATCAAGGTGGCTTCATTAACCTTTGAACAATTCTACTGTGAGTTCTTGTTCTAATGTTCGGTCATCTTTGGAGCCTTCTGCTCCTTTCAATCAATCTTCATATGAGATACTCTGAATCTTAAAAGATATCTTCTTCTTCATCTTCTTTGGTACATGAGTGTATATGGTCATGTACATAGTCTGCTTCATATCTCATCTAATATGTTTCCCTCTGCAACCTTCACTATAGCTTCCTCAAGGTTATCACCTGTGACCTAAAACAAGGTCAACAAAACAACAAGCAAGAATAATACTCTTTTGATAAATATAGTAGATAAAACAATAGCACGAATAATCATCACAGTGGCTCCTTTAGAGCTATCACTTGTGACTTATCTTGAAGCAAAGATCAATAGAAAGAAATACAATACGAAATGAGGTCAACACTCTTATAGTGTTGTGATCAAACATTCTTCCATGGCAACCTGGAACTAACACAAGAAATTTCTCCTAGAGGAGATGTTAGTTGTATCTGGCAAATGATTACATTAAGCATTTATCTCAATATGCTCATATGCTACCAAGTATAATACTTTTCAAAGACTGCTATCTCAACTTGTAAAGGGGTAGTTATCAACTTGTCGTGTGCAACTTGAATCTTATCAACTTAATTAATCAAACCTGGAACCTGGAGTCGTGTCCTTAAGAATGAGTGTGTTGTTTTTCTTCCAAATCTCCTTCACTTAAGATGACAAGTGCTTTCTTCAACTTGTCCTCTATACTAAGACAATATGCTTATCTTGACAAAAGGTTGGGTTAGAGAATAAATTCTATGATCTCAACTTTAATCCATTTAATACCTTGACTTTAATTTTGACCAAAGGTTAGTATGATGGTCATAGCTTCAACATGCAACCTAGATAAAAATAATGTCATAACAAATAGATGCATGTTAGAATAATCAAACCTAAGTTGCATTATTCCTCTGAATGTGTTGGATCTTGAGATCCTTCTGGATCTATGGCAAGAGATCCCTTCTCCTACAAATACCCTTTTAAAGCTTAATCATTTAAACATATGTGAGTACATACCTCTGATAGCATTTGCAGGTAGTGGCACCATCTGGTAGCAGCGGTAATAATTATCAACCCCTTTTAAAACTTCAAGGGTGACTGCAACTGGTACTGCAGCTGATTCTAAAACTGCAACTATGACTGCAACTTAGGGTTTTATGAGGAAACCCTAATTTTTTAAACTTCAAGTTTTGAAATTCTGATCCATGGGATAGATGCATTGAGCTGAGCCGAATAAGCTGGTGCAGTCATATTTCTGAAAATTCAAATTTTACCCCCTCAAATTTGACTTGGGGATTTCTGGATTGGTTTTCTGGTACTTATGGTTTTCTGGTGCTTCTGGTACCAGTGCAAACTAGGGTTTCACTTTCCGGGAGTTCTATCCACTGAAAAGGTGTGCTGAAGATGCCAAAAGCTTCACTAGGGTAGGGCACACTTTTCTAGATGGGGTTTAGGCAAAAATTCCTCTCCATTAAAAAGCTCTAATTTTCATGTACGACAACAATGGCGTTTTTCTTCTTCTTGTGGAAGATGCTCTCTTCAGCTTAGCTCTGAAACCATGTTAAGGTTTAATCTATTATTAGGTTTCTTTTCAATTCACTAGATAACCATAGCATAGATAGGATCACTGAGAAATACACAATCACAAGAGACATCATTTATCATGGGAAACCCTCATGGGGGAGAAAACCCAACAAAAACTTCCTAGCCAATATAATGCCAAGAGAATAAACCAAACACTACAGAAAGTCCTCTCCCAAGAATGCACCTCTCTCTCTCTTCCTTCTTCTCCAACTGCAGCTCCAAGCTTGCGCTCCGATGAACAAGTGAGTGAGTGAACAAATGAGGCGCTAGCCTCCTTTATTTATACAATCTAGCAGGTGCTGAAAGGACGTGTCTTTTCACTAGCAGGGCCGATTTCTCCTTCTGGGTGGTTATAACCACTTTAATTAATTCTGGGGGCCGACTTCTCATTATGCATATTACAATTAGGGTTTGACCAATCCACAAAAGGGGATTTGGTCATTTACAATGCCCGACATGATCAATCCACAAAAGGGGATTGATCTAATGAATAATACATCAATAATAAAATAGAATACTCTTTGCAGTTACAATATTTCAACAATTTCAACTTAAATGTACCTTCAAACCTTCAAACACAACTCAATCAAGGTTTCTCCATGGAAGTGACCTCCAATATCTCACCAAGTATGCACTCGCTCACTGTCTAGTGTAATGTTCCCAAGTGGATTTGCTTGGAA
This sequence comes from Picea engelmannii, assembly GCA_009831015.1. Lineage (NCBI taxonomy): Eukaryota > Viridiplantae > Streptophyta > Pinopsida > Pinales > Pinaceae > Picea > Picea engelmannii. Next base: position 8,276 of record ML852536.1, on the reverse strand, counting down.
CATTTAAAGTTTTTATGTTTTCTGGTTGTGTTATTTTGTAGAGTTTGCAACAAATAAATGATAGAGATATAACAAAGACATACACAACAAGATGCATTAGAAGTAACACAAGAAATAGCCACAAATACCTCAGATCTAAGTTTTATTTAAGTATATAGCTGACCTCATACAATAGTAGAGAAGATCTGGAATACATATAGCAGAATAATGTGTGTGGCTGATAATGCTTCCAAAATACGATAGGAAAATGAAGATATGATCTTCCAAGAGCTTACCCAAGATGAATACCAAATATCTCCAAGACCCAACAGTTTCCCTTGCTGTAGGTGTTGTCTTCTCTAGCAAAGTGCGCCCTCTCTGGCTGAAGCAAGCTAAGAATTTTGGCCTCCTCTTATTTAGCCTCCAAACCACTAAAACCAATTGCAGATCTATAGATTGGATGATAGAGAACTCTTGTGATGAATCTCCTAGCTGTTGGGAGTGATCTCACACTCCAAATCACTAGATCCACTATGAGCAGTGCACCCTCCTTCAAGAAATATGCCCCACTGGATAATAAAATGGATATGCAGAAGAATACCCTCATATACCGATGAAAAAAGGCACTAGGCTGGTAGCAACCACTCTTGGAATGAGTTCTACTGTAGATCTAGTCTCCCTAAGATAAATTAAATCTCTTCTCCTCAATCGGTTCACCCAACCAGCTGGAAAACTCTTCACTCTGCGCCTTGCTTGCACAAATGTTTCCTGGATTGTATCTGGACTAAATAGAATGGTGAGGGAGGAATCATTCACCTCCTTGGCCAAGCTTGGACCAGGACTAGAGGAATCTTTCACCTCCTTGTTGATTTCTAGGGTTTATTCAGTCAAAACCCTCAAAAACCCCAAGTATTATGGACTCTCTAGCTAAGAAGCCAGACACCAAAATATCCATCAACATAATGAGAGAATAGAAGCCCCTATCTCTCTTTTATACCCCTGTTTACCTTTTCTCTCCACGTGACTTTTTAATTCACTTTTGATGTTTCTTCATAAAATCACTTTATTAATTAATTAATCTTTTTTCCTATAAAAAGTGATTTATTTTCCCTTATAGCTTCTCTGGCCATTGAAAGTCATTGTTCATCATCTTATCCTTTAGAGCTTTTCCTCCCGATTCCAATGAGCTATTACACTAAGGTGTTTCTTCACATAATATGCCCAAAATGACATCCTTAGTGAATTTAATTAAAATATGCTCAATAATAACTCAAAATTACGGAAATCGTCGGAATGCAACGAAACCAAAGACAAGTTGTGCAGACTGGATCTTGATGATGAAATATGGTGAATAATGTGAGTGTAAAATTGTAAAGTGATAATAACTAGGGTTGCATGTGAAAATTGACAATGTTTTGCTGCTACCTATCGCTCCAGCCTTGGCTCCACCATGAACTGACTCAAGGTGTTCACTGCAAAAAAATATATCTAGTTTGGTGTTGACCAAATACATTAAGGAACCTATCAACGGCTTGTACAATGTGGAATCCACCAACTCTGAATTTGAAGCTGTCACCTTCTTCAGATTGGTAATCATGGGTGTGGCCATAGGTTTGTCGTCCTCCCTCCAAAATCTCTTCAGGATATCAACTGCTTACTTACCCCGCCAAAGGAATATCTCCCCTCGTTTTTTCCAAATCTCCAAACCCAAGAAGTAATGCATGATGATGATGTCCTTCATCTTGAACTCAGTTTCCATATTTGTTTTGCACCCTGCAATGAGCTTCTATGTACCTATAAGAAACAGGTCATCTACGTATAGCACCAAAATAAAGAGACCAGTCCCAACAAATATATAATAAAAGTTAGGGTCTGCTTCACTTTTGGTGAAGCCCGTACTTGGAAAATACCAATTGATCCTAGAATACCATGCTCTCAGTGTTTGCTTGAGTCCATACAAGGCTTTCTTAAGCTTGCAAAAATGAGACTTGTTCACACTTACCTCAAAGCTCTGAGGTTGCTCTATGTACACTTCTTCCTCAATGACCCCATTAAGGAAAGTTGTCTTCACATCCATTTGATGTATCCTCCATCCCATGACTGAAACTATAGACATAATTTCTTTAATGGAATGGTACCTGGCGACTGGAGCAAATGTCTCCTCATAGTCCACTCCCTCTTTCTAGGAGAACCCTCTTGCCACAAACCTCACCTTGAACTTCTCTATACTGCCATCTACATCATGCTTGATTTTGTAGAGCCACCTAGAAGTTACTATTGACTTCCCCTCCAATTTTGGGACTATGTCCCAAACATCATTCTTCATGATGGAGGTGTACTCCACCAAGGCATCCCACCAAACTTGTTGGTCTACTACCTCCTGAAAACTGGAAGGCTTTGAATCTATGATGCTACTCATCAATGCAATGTAGTTTGGAAACTTCTTTGGATGTATACTCTCTCTAAGTGTGCTCCTAGGAGCCCCAAAATACTCCTATGCATCCCTCAATGTCTATGTGAACCATCGAGATCTCCTGACATAACTGAAAAGGGGATAATGCCTTCTCCTCACATGAAGGTTGTCGCCTTGAACTAGAAATTGTTGGTGTCTTTGGTGACCTTGGCTCAACTTTCAGAGCCTCCTGCTTTTTTTATGTCACTGGAATGGGGTCATGTGACTTCCTAGATGCGAAGTCCTTCTCAAACTTTACATCTCTGTTTACCAATATCTTCCTCTGCTATAGAATATAGACCTTGTAAGCCTTTTAAGTCTCAATGTAACACACAAATAAACCCTTCTTGAAGTTGTCAAATGAAGGAAACATAGTACATGCTCCATATGATTGACGCTACTAACATCGGTCCATGTACATTTGAATGCACTAGATCTAGAATCCCCTTAGACCTGTGCTTGTTGGTTGGGAAAGCAACTTTGGCATGCTTTCCAAGCACGCACCTTTTTCATACTCCCTGCTACTCAATATTGAACTCTAGAAGACCTGTGACTATCTCCCTCAGAATAGGCAATGCTATGTGATGCAAGTGCCACATCCTCTTGTGCCATAACCCGCACAAATTGCTTCCATCTGAGTCTCCTCTTGGATGTAGTCATCTCAAAGCCTCTCGAATTTAGGAAGGTTCTCACGAGCACAAATACCCTTGACAAATGGTTCCCATGAAGCTAGGAATCCATTCAGTGCCATGTTCACTAGCTTTGCATCTGCAAATCTTCTCCCCAACTGCTACAAGTTTATAACAGATCTACGTGACCTTCATGAGGTCACTGGAACGGTGTTTGTTCTAGTCATCTCTATGGATTTGAGTTTGTTTTGCAATATCATCTTCTTGTTAATGTTCTCACTTTGGTAGAGGTTAACCAAGGCATCAAACATCTCCTTCATTGTTTTTTTTCTCGGATAGGAGAGGAATCAAATGATCCTTCATGTCATCCGAGATCACACGCTTGGCATTCACTTCCTTCTTCTTATGTCGTGCCAACTGCTATGGATTTGTAGGTGGAGTAACTAGCTTCTCGATGATATCCCATAGATCATTTTCTTCCAATAACAATGTTATCCTAGCTTTGTTGAAATATTGTAACTGCAAAGAGTATTCTATTTATTATTGATAATTCATTAGATCAATCCCCTTTTGTGGATTGATCATGTCGGGCATTGTAATTAACCAAATCTCTTTTGCGGATTGGTCAAACCCTAAATGTAATATGCAAATTAAGAAGTCAGCCCCCAGGCAAATTAAAGTGGTTCTAACCACCCAAAAAGAGAAGTTGGCCCTGCCAGTGAAGAGACACCTCCTTTCAGCACTTGCCAGTTTGTTTAAATAAAGAAAGCCAATGCCTCACTTGTTCACTCACTCATTCGATCATCCAGAGCACAAGTTTGGTAGCTGCAGTTGGAGAAGAAGGAAGAGAGAGAGGCACATTACTTGGGAGAGGACATTCTCTAGTGTTTGGTTTATTGTTTTGGCATTGTATTGGTTATCTATATTAAGGAAGTTTTTGTTGGGTTTTCTTCTCCATGAGAGTTTCCCAGGATAAATGTTGTGTATCTTGTGATTGTGTTTCTCTCAGTGATCCTATCTATGCTATGGTTATCTAGTAAATTGAAAAGAAACCTAATAATAGCTTAAACTCTAACATGGTATCAGAGCTAAGCTGAAGAGAGCATCTTTCACAAGAAAAAGAAAAACGTCACTATTGTCGTACAAGAAACTTAGGGTTTTTTATTGAAGAGGAATTTCAGCCCAAAAGTCATCTAGAAAAGTGTGCCCTAGCCCAAGGAACTCTTTGGCACCTTCAGCGCACCTTTTCAGTGGATAGAACTCCCGGAAAGTGAAACCCTAGTTTTCCACCAGTACTAGGAAACCAAAAGTACTAGAAAACCAAAAGCACCAATCCAAAAATCTGCTGGTCAAGTTTGAAGGGGAAAATTTTGGATTTTCTGAAATCTAACCTCACCAAGCTACTTGCATCAGCCAAGTGCACCTCCTGGTAAGTTCAGAATTCAATTCTGAGCATTTTCATTTTTGGTCATTTTCCTAGCTCCAAGTAAAAGATGTCTAGAAGCACTAAGCCTGTTGACAAGCTAGAAGGTGTGGAAAACTTCCGTGCCTGGAAGTATAGGATTGGACTCATTCTTGAAGAGAATGACCTAGCAAGATTCATTAAAGAGAATGTATCAGAACTCGTCGATTTTGTAGATAAAGCAAAACACCAAAAGGACACAGTTAGGGCCAAAAGAATCATTGTAGATTCTATCAAAGATCATTTGATTCCTCAAGTGGCTTCAAAGAAGACTCCAAAATAAATGTTTGATGCCCTAACTAGATTATATGAAGGAAAGAACATCAATCGAAAGATGAATCTAAGAACTCAACTCAAGAATACAAGGATGCAGAAAGGAGAAACTATTCGGGAATATTTCTCCAGAATATCTGAATTCAAAGAACAGCTAGAAGTAATTGAAGATATTATAGACGAAGACGAACTTATAATGATGGCCCTTAATGGTCTCACAATACCTTGGGATGCATTCATACAGACTATTTGTGCCAGAAAGGAGAAACTACAATTTGACAGTCTTTGGGAAGAATGCGTTCAAGAAGAAGCAAGAGTAGCTAACCGAGAAGCTTTGATATCAAGAGATGAAGATCAAGCCCTAGCTACTCACACTAGAGGAGGAAGAAAGAAGTCTTACTTCCAGAAAGAAACTCATAAGGAGTCTCACCCCCAAAACAAATTCATACATAAAGAATCTCAACCAAGGAGATTCCAGAAGTTTCAAAAAGGACAAAGAAGAGAAAAAGACTTCTCATTCTACCAATGTTACCATTGTGACAAGATGGGACATATTGTGAAACATTGTCCAGCTAGACGAGAAGAATACAAGAAGAAAGACAAGAGGCACCATGCCCATGCAGTTAAAGATGAAGAGCCACCCACAAAGATGATAAAATAATAGATTGAAGACTATGTCTTAATCTTTGCCCTCTCGGGATCAGTATGACCTGGTGAGGACACTTGGCTCATTGATAGCGGTGCTTCCAAGCACATGACAGGTCAAAGAGACATTCTCTCTCACCTTTCAGAAAAGAAGTTTCCTCAGACAGTCACACTTGGAGATGATTATCAATACCCTATCAAGGGAGTAGGAGAATCAAATTACTAGCTTGATTCAGGGACCCCAATGAAGATGAAGGACATACTATATGTACCAGGTTTGACAAAGAACTTACTCTCCATCTCAGCCTTAGAAAATAAAGGCTTTAGAGTTGCCTTCATAGATGGAGAAGTTCTTATGTGGGCTAAAGGAAAAACCATGGAAGAAGCAATTGTTATTGGAAAGGAAGAAGGTGGCTTGTATAAGCTAAAGGGTCACTCAGAAGCAGCCATGACCCACTCCATTGAGAATCCATGTGAACTTTGGCATAGAAGATTAGCCCACATCAATTACAAGGCATTACCATATATAAGCAAGGCAGTCACAGGTCTACTAGAACTCAAGGTTGACCATGAAGGTGTGTGCAATGGATGTGCACAAGGAAAGAACATCAAGAACGTTTTTCTGAAAAGAGACAGTAAAGTAGAAGGAGTCCTAGAGCTCATTCACTCAGATGTGTGTGGCCCAATGCCATCATCCTCCATCAGTGGGTATGAATACTATATATCCTTTATTGATGACTATTCTCGTAAAACCTAGATTTACTTTTTGAAATCAAAAGATGAAGTGTTCAGTAAATTTAAGGAATTCAAAGCCTCGATAGAGAATCTTTCTGAAAGAAAGATCAAGATACTCAAGTTAGATAATGGAGGAGAATACACCTCAAAAGAGTTTGCAAACTTTTGCAAAGATGCCGGGATCAAGAGGGAGCTCACCACTCCCTACAATCCTCAACAAAATGGTGTAGCAAAAAGAAAGAACAGAACTATAATGGAAGCAGTGAAGACCATGATCCATGATCAAGATCTTCCAATGTACTTATGGGCAGAAGAAACAAAAAAAATAGTATATGTACAAAACAGATTGTCTCATAGTGCACTTGGGTTCAAGACCCCTAAAGAGATGTTCTCTGAAAAGAAGCTAGAAGTAAGCCATCTCAAAATATTTGGCTGCCCAGTATTTGTACATATTCCAAAAGAGAAGAGAACCAAGTTGGACCCTTCAGGAAAGAAGGGAATATTTGTTGGATACTGTGAGTTCCCCAAGGCCTTCAGAGTTTATATACCAGGTTTTCATCATATTGAAATCAACAGGGATGTAACCTTTGATGAAGAGGCAACACTCAAGAAATCAAGAAGATGGCAGCTTGAAGAAGTATATGAAGAGGAACCTGTAGCTCCCAGAGCTGTAGAACCAGTGAGGGAAATCATGACTTCCCCTGATGAAGAGATTCTAAAAGATCGTGACATAATAGAGTCTCAAGAACCTCCCCAGATGACGATCTCCCACAAGAGAAATCCAGCCTGGCCAAGGGAACTTATTCAATATGGAGAAAAGTATGGTGCCCCTGAAGGAACTGTTATCGCACAGTTTGTAGCTAGGTCAAAAGGCTAGAAGATTGAGGCCAAACTGGCATAAAAGGAACCTTCCCCACCCAATGTCACCTCAATGGGGAGGTTCTTTCTATTTAGGGAGGTTAACCCAAGGGAGACGTCCCAGACAACCTGGGGTTTTGAAGAGGCCAAAGTATAGAGGTCAAAGCAAAGTTTCCCCCTCACAGGTTACCACCAAAGGTCAGATAATCCGACTAATCAGCCAATAAAGAAGTGTATGCCCAAAAGAGAACACCTGCCCGGAACAAGACAATAACAAGATAATATATATGCAGGTTATGTATCAGTGGGTTAGTACTTCATGTGATTATCTGACATCAATATATAAGCAAATGAAACAATAGGTATTAATGAGATCAATGTTTTATCAATACAACAATGGAAAAGTAATATTTCATCAATAACTATCGAGATGATGTAGCAAACAATATATTCAATCAATCATTTACTCAATAAATGCCTTTAACCACCATCTAATTGCTTATAATCAATATTTGTTGCGTCAAGATGGAATAACCTACTATGACGTCGGCCTAGTTAGGGTTTCAAAATTGAAGGTTTTGAGAGTTGGTTTGAGCACTATCACTTCAACGTTGTGTGTCTAAGATCAGTGCCTAAGGGTATATGGAGTCATTCAAGGAGAGGACACAAGGTTGAAGGAGTAATAGGCTAAAGACAAGAGGGAAGGGTTCTAGAGTGCTGCAATCGCAGGGCCCTAGAATCAAAACCCTAGGGGAAAGAGGCTCACTCCGATGTTGCTTAAGCAAGGCCTCGTGCTCTTTCCTCCTTCTTTAGGTCAAACTTGGCAAAACGGCTAGCATATGAGAAGAGATAAAACAAGAGAATCAAGTGAGGGAGAGTGTTGCAATGGCAAGGCCCTATCATTAAAACCCTAGAAGATGGACGGCCCTAGGTGTAGATAACCTAGGTCTAGGACGTCACCCTCCTTTTAACCTTTAAAAATCAAAGCTAGCTTAGGGGAAGAAATGGGAAGAGTGTAGCAAAGGCTAGGCTCTTTCTCCCTCCTTCAATGGCTGAATATTTCTCTCTAAGGGGACATGAGACAGGGACCTACTTGTGTGCTTGTCACTTAGGGTTTTAAAATCAACAAATTTATAAGTAAATGCAACAATTATGAACTACAACCATTCAATTAAGAAGTTTTGCAAGAAAAACACTTACATATCATGATGACAAGCATAAGCAAACCCTAGTTGTAAACCTT
>WSFP011376796.1:0-30259 GCA_009831015.1 Picea engelmannii | reverse complement strand
TTTCCTGATAATTCCCAATGCCAATAAAAATTTGATTTAATTTTTGGCATATAATATTTTAAAATGTACACGTTGATGCACACAACCATTTGAGGCACGTGAAGATCTACAGTCTGCATGCATGATTGACTTCCTATACACTGAGAATTCTTCTTCTTCGTGTTCTTCTATTTTCTTCTATTTATTTTATTTATTTTTTTTGTTCAAACCCTAACTAGGATAACTTTCTATTCTCGGCTCGTTCTAGAATATTCTTGCTGGCTTACTGATCATGAACCCAAAGACTTAACCCTCTTCGATGGCTGCCCACGACTAGTAAGCTTTCTCGCCTGGGTTTCGATCCTGCTAAATTACTCTGTAGCTCTTGGAACAGCGCTAATTTATTCACATCTGCAAATGCTGGATAAATTTGTGTGGACATCAATTCCTTTAATCAATTCCTTCCTTTAATCAGATCTGGGACATCAATTCGTTTAATCAGATCTGAGAAGATTCTCAGAAATTGTTCCTTTCCTAGATGAGATCTCGGAAATTGCTTCTTCCTTCAGTTATGGGCGCTCATAAATTGATTCCTCGTTAGTTGTGTCACTATAGCGAGGGTTTTGAAATGTGCATTGAAAACCTGAGAATCTCTGAATCAGCTGACCCGCGATCGAGCTTCCAGAATGGGCAACACGCAACACGCACAAAATAGATGCGGATCTAGAAAATTACTCTGGTGATGGATCTGGACGATATTAAAGATGGATTCTACAGGAATCGAAATCAATATTACCAATTGTGTGTAGTCTCTACAGGAATTGAATAATGATACAAAAAATTCACATCGCTACCAGAATTTTCATGAGCACACAATCTAAACGCTATCTCCCAACTATCAAACCTAATGAAGGGACAAGCTCCAGCACCTTACGCAGTGTTTTTGATCTGGCAGCGTTTTTGTATCTGCAGATCCATTTTTTTTGGATCGAGTTGTTTCGGCATCCAGGTTCTTTTTCTTCCACGCGGGCTCTCATATAGTCAGCAAAGGCGACTCTAATGATACCAGGATACCTTGATATATCAAATGGCAGCGCCTAGGCCTCTCTTCACTGGCTAATCATTCCTTGGAAGCAGATCGCTTCTCCTCTCGTAGTATACAGGCGGGTGACTCTTCTCTAAATACAGATTGTGACTTGCGTGAAAGTGCAGAAGCTACCGGTACACAGATCCGTTAATCCTCCACATCGAACTGTCCTTTCTTTAAAAATGCAATCTGATATCTATGCTTTAAACGCAATCTGCTATCTTATGCAACCTGCAATATCAAAAACAACAGTACTCTTCTCAAACACAACACGCACTCGCTCAAACTTCCAATGGCTATCACATCTTCCTGGGCACTCCCGTGAGGGATTAAGCCCAACCAGGCTCTGATACCAATTAAGGAAATTAAACAAAATAAATTAGAGACAAGAACAACAACATGGAGAAAAAAGCATAATATCCAACACATTTCTTATTCACTCCAATGTTACATATTTATAGTAAAATGGGTGATGCCATCTCATAAAGAGATTTGCTCTAGATCCTAAAATCATGCATGATGACTAGGCTAGGCAATCTTAACTAACTCATTAGTCATCACTTGAGGATATATTACTAATATCCTAAATGAATAATACAAATATAGGTGACAATTTAGACTTAGTGATTGGTAAAGGTAAGCCATAGGCTAACAACCTCAAGGTACTATCTTGGTTCTCCATATTCAAATGTGAACTAACTCCTCTGATCTGACTGCTAAGTGTCGAGGTTCTCAATACTAATACTTCTATGGGTGAAGTAGCATTGACTTCATCTTGTTCTTCACTCATCTCTTCTATTATTTTTCCTACTCCAATCTCCTCGCTATATGTTGTTCTTTCCTCTTGATTACAAGTGTGCAAGGGGGGTGGTTCAAAAGGGGGGTACGCACATATTATTCTAAAATTTCTTGTGAGGTGACCCGGGGATTTTCCTACTTGCAGCCACATAATACTATTTACTATCGCTAATTATTCTCCCCCACCACTAGGGAAACCTCCATCTTTATCTTCTTGCTTCACACCACAAATATGTGCTTTATGTTCCTCTCCTTCCTGTGCACCACAAATCTACGCTCTATCTTCCTCTCCTTCTTGCGCACCACAAATATGTGCTCCATATTGTTCTGAAGTTTCGGCACTCCACAATAGCCAAGGGGTTCGGGCTTCACCTCTAGGACCCCTCTTTATATTCACACTATTGTAATATCCCTCGGTCGAACCCAAATGCAAATGTAATTCAAGTATATTTAAGCTAGTGAGTTGTTTAGACATCATTTTGTAATGCACCTTTCATGGCATAGTGCACGCAGGTATTGCGCAGTAAAATGATGTAGTATGAACTTTCCCGGATACCACGCAGTAACTAAAGTTTGCGCAGTAACTAACGTGCACGTAGTAACTAAAGTTCATGCAATATTGAAGTCAGCGAACCTTTGTGTACATAATATATGTTATAGGCTGGTGAGCCAGTATTATAAGTTGGGATGCTTATGTTTTGGAATTAGGCCAGAGCACCTAGATGTTAAAGGCTAGCGTGCCTATTTTGTATATATCTCATGATTAATATAAAATACATCGTTGCGCCCAAATTGACCACGATAAAAGAGATGGGGGACTAGACTCCACTAGTTAGAGAAAGGGAGGGCCAAAAGTTAAGAACGGGGCTAAGCTAGAGAGCTTAAGCCGAAAAGGAATATTATATTAATATTTCTTAAAACATAAAGTACAGATAATTATTTTATCCTAAGTTCTAAAGTTGGGGACAAGTGTACCAGAGTAGCTTCCAACATGACAAGTGTCAAGTTGGGGACATGCATACATATTGTCGGGACTTAGTTCATTTGGGGGGGGATCTTCCATTATTCGTTTGTCATTGTTACCATCATCTTCCAGAGGATTTTCTAATGAATCTTACCATCATTCCTTCGACCATGGAACCATTATCCCATAAGCATTCACATCGTCATTGAGCTATCCTTGTACTTCCTACCACCATACCCAAACTAGTTTCCATAACCGTCCTTGTTGGTGTACCTGGTTATCTTAGGAGCGAGATTGAAGAAGTGGGTTGTCAGGCCCATGGGATATTGAAGAGGCGGGTTTTCAGGCCCGTGAGAAATTCTCTGAGTGAGAGAAATGTTGGGGATCGATTTCCTAAATGTGCTAAACTACAGCTACAGGGCTCTAAGACTTCCGGTCCGGCCTGTTGCTGAAGCACTAGAAGGGAAGTGGGCCAGCCGAAGGACTGTTGAGCAGAGAAGGGGCACACTTCCTTGGGTGGGACATGCATGTGGGGAATGAGAGGTTGTAGGCTGTTAGTTGAGTGAGCACCTGAGATGGAGTCTTTCATGTTGTCTGTGAACCCTTAGCCTAGTTAGGAATCCCTTACCCGGGTGGAGTTTAGTCCCAGCTCGGGGGTGACTCATTGTTGAGAGTGATGAATAGTGTGGTCTAAGGCTGGGAGGTTCATGGACAGTCTGCACATAGTTGGTGACATTCTCTCCAAGATAAGTACCAATTGTGTGATGAATTTACATACTGCATTGTTATTTACGTGGTTATTTTATGGGTTTATTGCATGTGTGATTATAAGTGTCTGTATGTTTAAGGGTATTCCCCTGTATATGTTGCATGTTTGTCTTTATTGTTAATTCAGCATGAAATCGTATATTTACATAATGCAATTGTTTGTTTATGTTTTATATGTGAAGCTTCCGCTAGAGTGTTGTATGTATATGTTTAACTGCATGTAGTTCAATATGTATATATGCCTGTTTGTATATGTATGTATTTGAAGAGAAAAATTTACGTGACATAGCTCAGATGAATACTGGGAATGTTACAATATGTTTTCAAAGCTAAGTTAAGTGTCTAAGTGGTGGCATTTCTCGACCTGTTGGTGGTCAGGAGTGTTACAGTATGGTATCAAAGCTTCAGTTTTCAACACTGAACCTAGATGGGCCAAACGAGTCGAGTTGAAGAGAAATTTATTATATGGTATCAAAAGATTTATTTCGTAGTGGCCAAAATTGCAAGTCACGGAGTGTCCATAGTAAATTTTGGCACTACGCGAAAAAAAAAAAAAAAAAATGTTGGCATACAGGTGCATGCGGTAATTTGTAGTGTCGCGCGGAAGAGTATTGTGTGCGGATATGCGTGCTAAATTTGGCATCGCGCGATGCGCATACACATAAAGAAAGTGCACACAGAATATTGTGCACGGTAGCAACAAAGTAGTCAATGGTACGCACAGATTATTGTGCGCAGTGAAGGCATATTGAACCTTGGCATGGTGCAATGTATAGAGCGTAATGTATGTGGAATATCGGTGCACGATACAAAAACTGTGTGCAGTGGATATTGGCGTGTAATGCAGAAGTAGTGTGCACAAGTTATTGGCGCGACGAAGAGGAATTGTATAGTGGATATAGGTGCATGGAAGCATGATTTACCTTATTGATCCGGATTCTTTTCGGCACGAAATGAGATCGGAGATATAATAAAGAAATGCACAGAGATATCGCAGATATTCAATAGTATAACAGAAATGTATTAGAGATGCAACCATAAACACAGATATACAGTAATACACGATTTCTATTAATGAAAGAAATGTACAGAGACTGTAAAAATACAGAGTGAAAGACTCGCTAGAATGGTGGCAGCTTATCTCCGAGAAGAGATGTGATGGCTACTCGCATTCGCAAGAATATGATTACAATAAGGCTCTGGAGGCATTTTTACAATAAGTAGGAATGCCAAAAACCCTAGACATCCAAAAACCTAACCCTAGGAGATGAAGCGCCAAAAATCATGTGGGCCCTGTTTGGGTAAGTGAGTACATCAACTTCCCAGGGTCGTAACTTTTGCATATGATCTCCGTTTTAGGCGTGTGATAGCTCGTTGGAAATGTATCGTCGAGGAGATTCATTTTGAGGGCTCAATCATGCCTTTGGCTATCATTGAGAACCTCGATCTTGAAAAACCTTCATTTGGACCCTCAAAATGGCCCCGGAAGTTAAAACCTGCAAAAAATAGTAAATTGCCAAAATTGCCAAAAAACTGTTTTGAGCCATTTGGAAAAGGTGGGTGGCCACCGATATCCACCTGGATCACTTATGGAGTCACTATGCACGATAAATAAGGGTGTACAAGTTGAATTTTATGCGTGCAAGGTTGTCTAGAAGGTTAATTAAGACAACGAGTCTGAGTTTAATAGAAAATTTGCATGATATTCGAAGAAAAAGAAACACACAACTGCATCGAAGTATTATTTAAAATGAATTCAAGGTTAGCCGAGAGTGTCTTAGAGATGAATTCTGAGTTTCACACTTCTCCAATTCAGACAGTTGAAAGTGAAATATAATCTTACAAGAAACACATAATATGAAAGGAAACAAGATTCATATCACCATCAGATAGAATCTTGTCATAAGTAGTACAGAATCCGCTTCTGCACTTATGTATTCATTTAAAATCCAAAATTACAAAAAGGGGATGATTCAAAATAGCAGTTGCCATATTTTAAAGGGATAGTATAAGAACATGTCTATCATCTCTGGAGTTTCTTACCTCTGCTACCATCTATCCAAAAAATTACTGAAATATACTTAATTTTATTCGAGGGCTCATTTCAGCTTAGCGAGCTCCTCCTTTAAATAATCTAACTAGACTGGTTGATTCTCGCCAACACTTTCAGCCGTTTCAGTGATGGGTTATTTCTTCTGGCGCTTGCTCCATTTCTTCTTAGCAGCTGGCATGTTGATGACTAGATCTCTCATGATTGGATTTAGCCTGACTTCCAATCTCGAGTCTGTAACAGGTTCTGTGTGAAATTTAGTTGCTAGGATCTATGCGACTACTTTTTCTTCATTAAACACAGGAAATTCTAGCATGTTGCCTGAATAACCAGTCTCACTGGATTTAGCTGGGTCCATATACCTCAGTTTTCTAGACACTAAAATACTTTTACAGATATGAGAAGGTCGAACCAGTTTGGAGACTACTTCGTTGATGGATAAGATGATGCTTCCATACCTGAGAGTTGGTAGTTATAGAGTCTCAATCATGAATCACTGACAGACTTGCGCACAAGTATGATGGGTTGCCATGCTCAGCTAATCCATTTCAAATGACTAAGCTTTTGAGTTTGTTACATGGCGGCGTTCACCTAACTTCATACAGTTGTGATGTACCGAGCAAGTGAGACGGGGTGATCTGACTAGCCATCACCCATCCCACGAATGGTGGATTTGACATATTGAAGCACATGACATCGAAACTTTGGCAAAGTGGTTTCGGCAAACCACCTTTCACTGGATGTATCTCTGTGCGATGATGTAGTTCTTGCTAAGTTCTCAAGACTTGGGTCTTATCTAAGAATTGTCATGGTGATAACACCAGGAAATCCGAAAAGATAATTCTGATGTATTTATTGAGCCAAATTAGTTCATATTTCCCATGGATTTTTTATTTAGTTAGCCTAATAAGTTTGGATGGCTGCACGTTTTGCAAAATTAACAACAACTATATCAGTTCAGATCAGTACAGTGTCCATAGGAATGGAAGAGGCACAGGAGAATTACAGTCAGCAGGATGAGGGCAGAGGGATGGATGTCCATTTGGGCATTGAAGGAACAAACTCCAATGGACATGGAGATGAAAGAAATGAAAACGTGAATTTGGCAGAGACCATTAAAAATTTGCAAAGGGATGTCCAAAGCCATAAGGTTGATAATGAAAGGATTATGAAAGCCAAGGAGTGGTAGGATGACTTCAACCTGAAGTTATTGGTGGGCTTGAATAGAATAGAAAGGAAATTGGATAAGGAAAGTGGCTCAAGAAAATATGGAAGTCACAAGCCTTTGGACGAGAAAAGAAAGTCAAGAAGTGTTAGAAAACATCACCATCATTCCCCGAGGCATTTCAATAAGAGGGAAAGCAACAGCTCAAGTCCATCTCTTGTCAGAAAGCATAAGAGGTTTGGGGTGGATAAGCTACGAGGAGAAATGAACAAAATCAAACCTCCTACATTTGATGGTGAGAACAAGAAAGTTGAAGATGCAGAAACATGGTTGTTGGGCATGAGAAAGTATTTTCAATTGCATAATTATTCTTCTCATGCAGAGGGTAGAATTTCCATCTATCAACTCAAGGGAAATGAATCCATGTGGTGGGATCAGCTTGTACAAGTGTAACACATTAAAGAGAAAAGTGTTACTTGGAGGGAATTCAAGAAGTATTTTGAGAAGAAATACTTGACTAAGAGATATTATGACAAGAAAATGAAAGAGTTCTTTGAACTCAAGCTCGGAAGCATGACCATAGATGAATATGAGAGAAGGTTTCTAGAACTGTTGAAGTATGTCTTTCATCAAGGATGAGACAATCAAAATTCAAAGATATTTGATTGGATTTCCAGCATTCATCAGTGAAAAAATATAGCATGATGATCCCAAGACATTGGAAGAGACCATAAGGCATGCTAAATGCCTATATGATCAACAAAAGGCAAGGCCAATTTTCCAAAAGGATTAGGAAGACAAAATGAAATTCAAGGTGGATCAGAGGAAGAAAGGATCTAAGCCACCATTCTTAAAAAATAATCCACAGGGACAGCAAACTCCTAGAGATCCCAGAGCAATTGACACAGGGAGTCAAAGGCCAGGACAACCACCTATTCAATGTTGGGGTTCTAAAGGAGATCATAGGTTCAGAGATTGTCCTCATTGAGGTGAAAAAGGGAGAACCATTCACAATATACAACAAGTTGAAACAGTGGAGGACATGGGAAGAAATGTGCCAAGGATCTATGAAGCCCTGGATAACAACCAAGCAGAGTATCAATCCCACATGATTGAAGTGGAAGGTATGATCAACAACCAAACCATTACTATTTTAACTGATTCAGGAGTTAGTCATAGTTATATAGATCCTAAGATGGTGGAAAGTTTGCAATTTCCAAGAAGAAAGCATGGAAAATCTTGGTTGGTGCAACTGGCTACAGGAGCCAAAAGAAAAGTTAATGACATGGTTAAGTCATGTCTTATAGATATGAATGGGCTGAACACTAAGGAAGATTTGAACATCTTGCCTTTAGGATCCTATGACTATCTAATTGGGATGGATTGGTTGGACCAACATCATGCTCTCTTAGACTGTCATAAAAAATCATTTATTTGCCTGGATGAGGAAGGAAACCAAAAGAAGTACAGGGAATTCCGAGGGCAGTAACCATTAGAGAAATTTCAGCCTTACAGTTGAAGAAATGTTAGAGAAAAGGGTGTCAAATATTTACATCTCATATGGAAGAGATACCTAAAGATAAGGTGCCAAAGTTGGAAGATTATGCAGTCCTGAAAGAATTTGAAGATGTATTCAGGGAGGTACCAGGACTACCTCCAAGGAGAGACATTGATTTCTCTATAAATATAATTCTTGGAGCAACTCCAGTATCAAAGACTCCTTACAGAATGAGTACAACTGAATTGAAGGAGTTACAAATGCAGCTTGAAGAACTTCTGAAGAAGGGGTATATATGCCCAAGTGTGTCACCTTGGGGAGCCCCAGTCTTGTTTGTGAAAAAGAAGGATGGAACATTAAGACTGTGCATTGATTTCAGACAGTTGAACAAAGTAATTTTTAAGAACAAGTATCCTCTGCCAAGAATTGATGATCTCTTTGTTCAATTGAAGGATGCAAAGATATTTTCAAAGATAGATCTTAGATCAGGATACCATCAGGTAAGAATTAAAGATCAAGATATCAACAAGACCACCTTCAGGATAAGGTATGGTCATTATGAGTTCACAGTGGTGCCATTTGGGTTGTCAAATGCACCAGTTGTTTTCATGTGCTTAATGAATGGTGTTTTCCGAGAATATTTAGACAAGTTTGTCATTGTATTTTTGGATGACATTCTTATATATTCTAAATCAAAGGAAGAACATGAACATCATTTGAGGATGGTGTTGCAAGTATTAAGGGAGCATCAGTTGTATGCCAAATTGAGTAAGTGCTCATTTTATCAGAAAGAAATTCATTATTTGGGGCATATCATTTCAAAGGATGGGATAGCAGTGGATCCTGAGAAGATAGAAGCCATTAGAGAATGGTCGACGCCAAAGAATGTGACAGAGGTGAGATCATTCATGGGTCTTGCAGGCTACTACAGGAGATTTATTGAAGGATTCTCAAATATAGCACACCCAATCACTTCCTTACAAAGAAAGTGTGTGAAATTCCAGTGGACGTTGGATTGTGAAAAGAGTTTTCAACATTTGAAACAATTATTGACAAGTGCTCCAATACTAAGGATTGCAGACCCAAATGAAGATTTCATTGTATGCACAGATGCATGTGAGGAAGGACTTGGTGGAGTCCTCACTCAAAATGGATTTGTGATATGTTATGAATTAAGGAAGTTGAAGAAGCATGAAAGAAACTATGCCACTCATGATTTGGATTTGGTAGCCATAGTGCATGCCTTGAGGAAATGGAGACACTACCTCACGGGGAAAAGGTTCGAGCTAAGAACATACCACAATGGTCTAAAATATTTATTTGATCAACCAAATATAAATGTTAGGCAAAGCAGATGGTTAGAATTTCTAAGCAAATATGACTTTGATATAAAGCATATCAAGGGGAAGGAGAATAAAGTGGTTGATACACTTAGTAGGAGGGTTCATGAACTACATGTTACAACCATTAGCATGTATCAGGCCGATGTTAAAAGAAAAATTATGGAGGCTGCAAATGCAGACCTGCAGTACAGAGAATTGATAGCAAAATTACAACAAGGTAAGATACCACAGAAGATGGATATTTATAAGTTGGGAATAGATGGAATACTATTGCACAAGAACATAATTTTTTTACCAAATGTCCAGGACTTGAAACGTATGATTTTGCATGAGATGCATAATGTTCCTTATGCGAGGCATACTGGATATCAAAAAAACGTGGCAGCGGTCAAGAGCCAATACTTTTGGCCAGGTATGAAGAGAGAAATCATTGAATACATCGCTAGATGTATGTAGTGCCAAAAAGTTAAAACTAAGCATAGGCATCTAGCAGGGTTGTTGCAACCCTTGCCCATTCCTGAATGGAAGTGGGAAGTGGTGACAATGGATTTTATTACAGGATTGCCCCGAACAGGAAAGCTACATGATTTGATCATGGTGGTGGTGGACAAGCTTACAAAAGCTGCCCATTTTATTCCACTAAAAAATACTCACAAGGCAGCAGATGTTGCTGACATTTTCATGAAGGAAGTGGCACGATTACACAGAATTCCTAAAATGATTGTGTCCGACAGAGACCCGAAATTCACTTCGAATTTCTAGAAAGGATTGTTCAAAGGATTCAGAATGAATTCAAACTTTAGTACAACTTATCATCCTAAGTCTGATGGATGGACAAAGAGGGTGAACAGAGTGATAGAAGATATGTTGAGGATGTATGTAATGGATAAACCATCAAAATGGGAAGACTACCTACACTTGGTAGAATTCGCTTACAACAATGGGTATCAAACATCGTTAAATATGAGCCCATTTGATTCACTTTACGGCAGAAAGTGAAATACTCCAGTGAGTTGGGATAATCCAACTGATAGGATAGTATTCGGTCCAGAGTTGCTCAAGGAGATGGAGGACCAAATGCTAAAAATTAAGCAGAATTTGAAAGTTGCCCAAGATAGGCATAAAAGTTATGCTGATAAGAACAGAATCCACAGAGAATATAAAGTGGGTGATCATGTTTTCCTGAAAGTGAAAGCTAATAGGAGTTCCCTGAAGCTGGGAAGTTGTGCCAAGTTGGCATCCAGATTTTGTGGACCATTTGAAATCCTAGAGAGGATTGGACCAGTTTCTTATATGATTGCATTGTATGCATCTATGTATGTTCATAATGCATTCCATGTATCATTGCTAAAGAAATGCATACCTGATGCTAATCATGTTATTGATTGGAATGTGATTTAGGTGGAGCAAGAAGGTGCTTTCCAAGTGCATCAGGTGCGCATTCTGGACCGAAAAATCAAACAACTCTAGAATCGAGCCATAGGGCTTGTAAAGGTCCAATGGACATGGTACGGACCTGAGGACGCTACTTGGGAGCATGAGGATGCAATGTGGGCAGAATACCTGCATCTTTTTGAGAAATTTTGAAAATTTTGTTGTATATGGGTACATGATGCACTAAGGACAGTGCATAAATAAGGGGAGGGGATTGTAATATCCCTCAGTCGAACCCAAATGCAAATGTAATCCAAGTATATTTAAGCTGGTGAGTTGTTTAGACATCATTTTGTAATGCACCTTTCATGGCATAGTGCGTGCAGGTATTGCGCAGTAAAATGATGTAGTATGCACATTCTCGGATACCACATGCAGTAACTTAAGTGTGTGCAGTAACTAAAGTGCGCGCAGTAACTAATGTGTGTGCACTAACTAAAGTGCACGGTGTAACTAACGTGAGCTCAGTAACTAAAGTGCACGCAATATTGAAGTCAGCGAACCTTTATGTACATAATATGTGTTATAGGCTGGTGAGTCAGTATTACAAGTTGGGATGCTTATGTTTTGGAATTAGGCTAGAGCGCCTAAATGTTAAAGGCCAACATGCCTATTTTGTATATATCTCATGATTAATATAAAATACATCGTTGCACGCAGACCAACCACGATAAAAGAGATGGGGGACTAGACTCCATCGGTTAGGGAAAGGGAGGGCCAAATGTTAAGAACAGGGCTAAGCTAGAGAGCTTAACCCGAAAATGAATATTATATTAATACTTCTTAAAACATAAAGTACAGATAATTATTTTATCCTAAGTTCTAAAGTTGGGGACAAGTGTACCAAAGTAGCTTCCAACATGACAAGTGTCAAGTTGGGGACATGCATACATATTTTCGGGACTTAGTTCATTTGGGGGGGATCTTCCATTATTCGTCTGTCGCTATTACCATCATCTTCCAGAGGATTTTATCATGAATCTTACCATCATTCCTTCGACAATGGAACCATTATCCCATAAGCATTCACACCGTCATTGAGCTATCCTCGTACTTCCTACCACCGTACCCGAACCAGTTTCCATAGCCATCCTTGTTGGTGTACCTGGTTAGCTTGGGAGTGGGATTGAAGAAGTGGGTTGTCAGGCCCATGGGATATTGAAGAGGCGGGTTGTCAGGCCCGTGAGAAATTCTTTGAGTGAGAGAAATGTTGGGGACCGATTTCCTGAAGGTGCTAAACTACAGCTACAGGGCTCTGAGACTTCCGATTCGACCTGTTGCTAAAGCCCTGGAAGGGAAGTGGGGCAGTCGAAGGATTGTTGAGCAAAGAAGGGGCATGAGAGGTTGTAGGATGTTAGTTGAGTGAGCACCTAAGATGGAGTCTTTCCTATTGTCCGTGAACCCTTAGCCTGGTTAGGAATCCCTTACCCAGGTGGAGTTTAGTCCCAGCTCCGGGGTGACTCACTGTTGAGAATGATGAATAGTATGGTCTAAGGCTGGGAGGTTCGTGGACGGTCTGCACGCAGTTGGTGACATTCTCGCCAGGATAAGTACCAATTGTGTGATGAATTTACATACTGCATTGTTATTTACGTGGTTATTTTATGGGTTTATTGCATGTGCGATTATAATTGTCTATATGTTTAAGGGTATTCCCCTGTATATGTTGCATGTCTACGTTTACTGTTAATTTAGCATGAAATTGTATATTTACATAATGCAATTGTTTGTTTATGTTTTATATGTGAAGCTTCTGCTAGAGTGTTGTATGTATACGTTTAACTGCATATAGTTCAATATGTATAAATGTTTGTGTGTATATGTATGTATTTGAAGAGAAAAATTTATGTGGCATAGCTCAGTTGAATACTGGGAACGTTACAATATGTTTTCAGAGCTAATTTAAGTGTCTGAGTGGTGACATTTCCCGGCCTATTGGTGGCCGAGAGTGTTACAATTATTGCTACTACTACTGCTACCATTGTCCCCACTGGACACCCTATCCTCAGCGCCACGCCTCTTTGCGGGCCTATCTTTTTTTATGCTCCTCCTTGGCACAACACACTCTTCCACACTTCCACTTGGTGCGGTCTCTTTTCTTCATCATGGGCCTGAATCCTCATTGCACACCCCTTGCTAACTCTCTACTACTCCTCTTCTCTGCTTTCCTTCTTAACTCAACTATGTTTGCATATCTCTCGACTCTTTTTCTCCTCTCCTCCTCTGGGTCCATCCCATAACTCACTTCATCTCAAAAACTCTTGGATCCTCCTCAATGGATCCATATCCTCTCTCATTTTCCCCCATCTTTGCAACCCCTCCCCAACTCTAGGGGTTTAACTTGGCCATTCTATCGATCTCCATGCACATTATCCCCTTCTCCACAAAAAACATCTTGATCCAGAGTGGAATCTCTTATAGCATATGCTTTCTCGTACCTTCTGCAAATTTTCTTTCAGCCTCACTAAAAGAATCAATGTACTCTACAAAAAACTCAATAATATAGCCCTCCTTTAATCGATCAAACCCAAAATCAATGGTCTGAGTCCAATTATTGTCCAACGTCTTTGACCTCTAAAGTGTGACTTGATCCCAAACTATTGGTTCTAAAGGCCACAAAGTTGAATTGGTAGAAATTTTCATTTCCGTCCATTCATACAATAAACATGGAAATTCAACAAAGAAAAACTCATGCATATCAATATAGAAATACCTATCCTACCATCGCTTCACATTCAATCTCAGACCTAGAATTTATTACTGGGAAAACTCATGTTCTTTTGTCGTTAGCCAATCTTGAATCTCCTCCCAAGATGAGTACCACCTCATTTCTCGCCTTCATCATATTACAATACTCTTGGTCTCGACAACGGAACCATTTGTTGGGTCGTTTCACGCTTTCACGCGTCCTTCCTCACGCTGGGGGGCTTAGACCCAAGGTTCGTCTAGAGTTGACCAAAAAAAACTCCAAAGCATTGACATATCAATCATCAGCCAAGGCTGAAGAATGTCTCACCTAAGTTTCAATGAGGATCACAAAGACCATAAGGTATTATGTCAAGTATGAAGGACTAGACTCACAAAAATCCATCTAGGAAAACACTCATACATTCCATAAATGACAACTTACTGTTGGTAATAAGTAAAATAATACACACACATATCCAAATACCTCATAAGGAACACATAATGGATTTGAATCACTCCAACTTTATTATCATTGTCATTCCATTAAACACAAAGATACATTAGCAATTCAGATATGACATAAACAAAGTCTATGTCTCATTAGATAAGCTTCCAAGTATATAATACACTGCGCCATGTGCATTCTTTCATATCCTAGATGTATGACAGACTCAGACTCATATTCAAAAGTATTACAACATTACCATGTTACAGAGACTCAGAGTGAGCTCTTCAACCATGGAAAAGTTAACAACAACAACTTCATGAATTCCCTTACTAACTAACTCTCATTCTGATGTTGTTGCTTCCTTTTATATCTTGCTCTACTCTAGAGCACTATCTCAGGCAGTTTGTCTCCACTTGCTCTATTGACCAACTACCTTCCACGCTTCTTGCACCTACTTGTAGTCCACGTATCATTTCTAGAATCATGGCAATCTTAACTACCTTTCCATCTTGACCTTTGTTTGCTCCACACTCTCTTGTGTTGTTGGCAATAATCATTCACGAAGATTTCCTGATGATTATGTTCTTCATTATTGTTCAGAAAAACCACAGTATTGTGAATGAATTGTCGACGTTTCGGATCCAAATCAGGATCCATCTTTAGGAAAAGAAGCCTGGATTATAATTGAAGAGCGAAGCGTAATATAAATACTAAGGGGAAGGAGGAAAGCCTAAGGGTCGGCTAGAGAGAACCCTAATTTTAATTAATTTATTTTAAGTTATTTCAAAATTTTATTTTGTTTTTAGGTTTTAATTTAATTTTAAATTTTCTTCTCATTTAAATAAAAGGTTTAGTAATTATAAAGTTTAGATTATTTAAAAAAAAAAACTAATGTTTTAAGGAGATTGAGTTATTATTATATTATAAGTTTTGTTTTTATTAAAAGATTTTATTTTTTATTTTATTTAGAATAATTTTCATGTTGTTTTATAAATGGGGTTTTTTTGTTTAATAATTAAAGATTTAGATTAAAATTTATTCAGGATTGTATTAATGATTTTGGGTTTAATTAATAATTGTTTTAGTAACGAGGTGTTAGAAATTTTTTAGAATTAAAAAAAAAAAAAAAATTGAATTAAAAGTGTTTTTAATTTGACTCTAGCGAGTGTCTTCTTGATTTCCAGCACAACTAATAAAACACGGACTCGAGCGCACACTTTGGTATACTTTAGGCTTGGCGCACAATCAAAACTTCGTCTATCGCACACTTCTTGTCAATCCTCACGTAGATGCTTGCACAAAACTTGGATTGAGCTCTCACAACTTCGTTTGTGTGTGCACGTGATATTAACCCAACACTTTGGGTGCCAACAATTGCTTGGATATGCATCATGTTGTCCTATATTGCTACAACAAGGCTTTCACTTGTTTGTATGAGGAAGGGAACTTGAGAACAATTCAAGGTATTCCAAGGGTAGTATCCATTAAAGAAATTCCATCCTTGCAGTTGAAAACAAGCTTCAGAAAAGGATGCCAAATATATGCAACTCATATGGAAGAGGCAACTAAGGATAAAGTGCCAAGTATTGAATATCATCCAGTCTTGAAATAATTTGAGGATGTATTTAAAGAGATATCAAGGTTGCCACCAAAGAGAGATATAGATTTCTCCATCAATTTGATGCTTGGAGTTGCCCTAGTGTCCAATACTCCTTATAGGATGAGCACACCATAACTGAAGGAATTGCAAATGCATCTTGAATATCTTTTGAAGAAGGGGTATATACACCCAAGTGTGTCGACCTGGGGTGCCCCAG
Source organism: Picea engelmannii (assembly GCA_009831015.1). NCBI lineage: Eukaryota > Viridiplantae > Streptophyta > Pinopsida > Pinales > Pinaceae > Picea > Picea engelmannii. The sequence goes on along the minus strand of WSFP011376796.1, from coordinate 14,220 downwards.
TGTTATTTTTCAATAATAAGGATGGGACCATGAGGTTGTGCATGGATTTCAGGCAGCTGAATGAGGTGACTGTGAAGAAAAAGTATCATTTTCCAAGGATAGATGATCTTTTGATCACCTGAAAGGTGCAAGGATATTTTCCAGGATTGATCTCAAGTTAGGCTATCATCAGGTGAGGATTAAAGAAGAATATATCAGCAAAACAACATTTATAACAAGGTATTGCCATTATGAGTTTACAATGGTTCCATTTGGGTTGTCAAATGCACCAATTGTCTTCATGTGTTTGATGAATGGAATTTTTAGAAATTACTTGGATAAGTGTGTCATTGTCTTCTTGGATGACATGCTTATCTACTCTAAGTTTGAAGAAGAGCATGATAAACACTTGAGGATGGTGCTACAAGTATCAAGGGAGCATCAGCTATATGCTAAGTTGATAAAGTGCTCATTTTATCAGAGGTAGATTCATTATTTGGGCCATATTATTTTAGAGGAAGGGATAGCAGTGGACCCTAAGAAGATAAAAGCCATTGAAGGATGGCCAACACCAAATAATGTCTCAGAAGTGAGATCATTCATGGGACTAGCAGGTTACTATCGAAGATTTATTGAAGGATTTTCAGGAATTGCAGATCCAGTCATTTATTTGCAAAATAAGGGTGTGAAGTTTGAGTGGACCTATGAATGTGAAGAATTTATTGACAAGTGCGCCAATATTGAATATTGTCGATCCAAATGAAGAATTCAGTGTTTGCATTGATGCATACAAAGAAGGTCTCAGAGGATTCCTTAGCCAAATGGGCATGTGATATACTATAAGTCAAGGAAGTTGAAAGAACATGAGAGACACTATGCCACAAATTATTTAGAATTGGCAGCAATAGTTCATGCCTTGAAAATGTGGAGCAATTATCTTATGGGAAAAATATTTGAGCTAAGGACAGACCGTAGTGGTCTAAAATATTTGTTTGGATAGCCAACTTTGAATGCCAAACAAATTAGATTGTTGGAATTTCTCAGTGAGTATTGCTTTGATATAAAACATATAAAAGGAAAGGAAAAAAAGGTGGTTGATGCACTCAATGGGAGGGTGCATGATATGCATGTTACAACGATTAGCATGTACAATTATAATTTGAAAGATAGAATTTTGGAAGCTGCAAAATCAAATCAGCATTATGTCCAAACAACAAAAAAACTACAACAAGGTCATCTTCAGCGGAAAATTAAGGATTATGAGCTAAGAGAGGATGGAATCCTGAAGTACAGGGGCAGAGTATATGTTTATGAATCCCAGGAGATGAAAAATATGGTGTTGAGATAAATGCATAATGTACCTTATGTTGGGAACCCAGGTTACCAGAAAACAATTACAGCTATCAAGAGCCAATATTTTGGCTTGGTATGAAGAAAGAGGTGGCTAATTAGATAGTTAAATGTCTATAATGTCAAAAGGTCAAGGCTGAGCACAGACATCCTGCTGGATTGCTACATCCATTTCCCATTCCGAAGTGGAAATGGGAAGTTGTGACAATTGATTTTATCACCAAGCTTCCTAGAACAATGAAGCATCATGATTCCATCATGGTGGTGGTGGATAAGTTAACTAAAGTTGCTCATTTTATTCTAGTGAAGAAAAATCACAAGGAAGCTAACATTGCATAGATTCACATGAGAGAAATTGTCAGGCTACATGGTGTGCATAAGGAAATTGTTTCTGACAGAGATCTCAAGTTTACATCAAATTTTTGGAAGGGATTTTTTAAAGGATTTGGGACAAACCTAATTTTTACCACATCATATCACCCAGAATCAGATGGGAAAACAGAGAGGGTAAATAAGGTGATTGAAGATATGCTAAGGATGTATGTGATGGATAAACCATCAAAATGGGAATATTATCTACATTTAGTTGAGTTTGATTATAATAATGGGTATCAATCATCTTTAAAGATAAGCCCATTTGAAGCATTATATGGCAGAAAGTGCAACACGCTAGTGAGTTGGGACAACCCGGCAGATAGAGCAGTGGTTGAGCCAGGATTACTCAGAGAAATGGAAGAGCAAATAGTGAAAATAAAGAAAAATTTAAAGGTTGCTCGGGATAGAAAAAAAATCTATGCAAACAAAATCAAAACACATAGAGAATTTAAAGTGGGTGAGCATGTCTTCTTGAAAGTGAAAGCTAAGAAGAGTTCACTTAAATTGGGGAGTTGCCCAAAACTGGTAGCAAGATACTATGGTCCATTTGAGATCCTGGAAAGGATTGGTCTTGCTCCATATGTGCTTGCAATGCCTACATCCATGTGCATTCATAGTGTGTTTCATGTGTCTTTTCTTAAAAAGTATGTGCTCGATGCTAATAATGTAATTGATTGGAATGTGATTCAGGTGGAGCAAGAAGGAGAAGATTTCAAGTTTAGCCAAAGTGCATATTGGATAGGAAACTCAAGTTGCTCTGAAATCGAGAAATAGGTTTGGTAAAGGTCCAGTGGACCAGTTATGGTCCTAAAGATGCGACGTGGGAGCATAAGGATGCCATGCGGGAGGAGTACCTGTATCTTTTTGAAGAATTTTGTTTGTACATGTGTATATAATTCATTGAGGACAGTCTATAAAGAAGGGGAGGGGAATGTAATACACCTAGGTTGAACCCCAATTGTAAATGTACATATAATATATAGGCTGGTGAGCTAGGATGTTTTGGGTCAAAGTGTGTGTGTGTGTGTGTGTGTGTGTGTGTGTGTGTGTGTGTGTGTGTGTTTTGAGGCCAGAGTGCCTATGTGATTTAGGCCAAGGATCCTATGATCTGAAAGGCCAGGGAGCCTAACAAATGTAATATGTAATCACACTCGATGATATTAATAAAATACATCATTTTTGCAGACCAAGTCAGATGAAAAACTGGGGGGTGTGGGACTCCAAGAGAGGGAAAGGGGGACTATGGGCTTGATAAAAGGGACTAAAAAGGAGCCTTAAGCCAAGGAATAAAAAAATAGTATTCCTAAGCACTAAAGTCTTATCTAATGTTTTGTCCTAAGTTCCTAAGTGAAGGAATGAATTACCAAGTAGAGGAAAAGTGAGTTCCTTCAGTGCCAAGTGTCAAAAAGGGCACATGCATATATAATGTGTGGAATTAGTGTAATTCTCATTCATTCTTTCCCAATCATTCTTGCTAATCATTCACTTAATTCTTTCCATCCATCATATGTACCTTGGCTAAGGAGTGTGGAAGCTGAAGTTGTGATTACCTAGTAAAACCTTGGTGATTTGGGTTGAAGAAGAAGGTTTTCAGGCTTGTGGAGTATTTTATCTAGGTGAGAGAATTGTTGGGATAGATTTCCCTATGAGCTAGGCTAGTGGGTGATGAGCTCTTAGAGCAACCTAGTGTTCCAAGTGCTACAGAGCTTTGCGACTTCCTAGCTGGAATGTTGCTAAATCCCTGGAAGGGAAGTGGGACAGTTGAAGGACTATTGAGAAGAGAAGGGGTACACTTCTTGGGGTGGGACAAGTTGTGGGGAATGATAGGTTGTGAGTTGGGGACTATTTTTGGAGTTGGCACCTAGCCTGTTCTTGTTGTCTTGTTTGTCAAACTTTAGTTTTGATTAGGTATAATTTTCCCTAGTGGAGTCATATCCCCAGCTCGGGAGTGACCTATTGTTGAGAGTGTATGAACATCATAGTATATTGTTAGGACGAACGTCTGAGGTCTACATGCAGTTGGTGATTTACAATAAAAGATAAGCGTTCTTTTATGTGTATTTTCATGTTGAATAATGTGTATGTTTATGTTAATAATGTTTGTTGTAATTGTACATAATTATGCATGGTTGTGCATGTTAATGTTGGTTATGCATAATTGTTGCATATGCAGGGCATGTGTAACACCCTTGTTTTCCCTAGCCTGTAATTATAAGTATTGTCATGACTAAACAATGAAAAAAAATTATGTGACCATTGAAAGACAATGAACCTTTGATGAATTTTGTAATGTGCATGTTTATTTTTAATGCAATATAGAAATGTTGAACTACTGCTGAAGGAATGGCCTTCACAGGTTACGATGTCATGAGAGGAATGGTGCAAGAGGGAGGAAATTACTGATTTAAATGACCCCACCAGGTAGTACCCCGTAAAATTAAAATAGTGCAGACCTGAAATTTCCTCATCCATGAAAATTGATTAACAATCAAGCTGGTAGTTGGAATAGTCCCCTTGGAAAATTAAGGAAGGATGGGTAGAGTACCATCGAAAAAAATTTGGCATGACCTGCGATATCTTGGGGGAGAAGACACAAAAATAAGGGCACATGGATATAAAGAGGGGACGCAAGTGGATGGGTATTGGCTGAAGCATTGGAGAAATAGAGAGGTCTTCGATTCAGGTAACAAGGAAGGGAAGAATTAGCAGACACTCCCTGAAAATCTTGCATAAATCCTCTCATGGCATCGTACCCTAGCTCGGGGGTGGTTGGTTGTAGCAGTTCATAGTGCATTATTTTGTATGGTTGGGTGGAGAGTGGCTCACCCTTCAATAGTGGCCAACATATCTCAGATTTGTAGATAAAAAACTTGTATTGTTTTGTGAATTGACTTGAATACATGTATGGATTGGATGGTCTGTTTGATGATGATTTTGGATCTTGATTGTGTATTTTTAGAGATTTCTTGTATTTGCATAAAATGTATATCTGCCCAAGAAGTCTTGTGTTTTGATTTTAGATAATATTTGTCTGTAATGAGATAGTGGCAATAATATGTCTATGAAAATCCCATGTGAATGGTAAATAGGGTATACATGTACAGTTATTTAAGCAGGTAAATAACCCAAGTCTCAGTTATAATCTAAGTGGAAAAATGTCCCTGCATATTGTATATACTATTGTAACCTTCCTCATATATACTCTGTATACATGTTTATCATGGTGTTGGTATGCCTAAAATTAACAAGTCTTTTGGAAATGGGGCGATGCAGAGAGACCCTGGGAAAAACCATAGTGTGCCTAGGACAAGTGCAAGGTCCTTGTGACTCGATTAGTCTTGTAAAAGACTCAAAGAAATACTTCTTGAAAATGGCTAAGTCCTGGGGCGGACTGCTAAGTGAGAGGGAAAACCCTAACTCACCTCGGAGGATCATATCGTTCATTTGGCATGGTGGTTAGATATGGGCCTTGTATTGTCTCACAGGTGATATTTGATCTCGACCATCAATCTGGTGGAGTGGAGATATCTTGAACCTCCATCGAAGCAAGTGGTAGCACATGTAGGGGGTGTACTCTGAACCAATGAGGATCGTTGATCCATCGAAGGATATTTGTGGAAGATTTTGGGTCGTTAGATCTGTCGTGGTGGAAGAGGTAGGAGAGTGATGTCATCAAGACCCAGGGCCATCACGGTCGTTGGATTCGACACGATGAGAGAATATCAGTCGTAGATCATAAGGGAATTGTTATCAGAGTCCTCTGGTCAAAGTAACCCTGGGTACTAAAGTGGAGGAATTCCAAAAGGGGAAGTGTGAGGAACGATCTGATCCATCCATCAGGGGATAAACCATGATTAATCTCCATTGTAGATCACTGTGGGTCTCATTTGAATGAGGCTAAGAGGAGAGGTGACATCAGTGTAATGTGTCATGCTGATAAGGACCACCAACATGTCCAAAAGTAACACGTGTCAGCTTGTGATTGAAGGACTGGGGAGAGTCCTTGTTGGATCATACCTTGGGATAGGCATCGTCACATCCATGAGATAGGGAGATCTCAACCATCCTTAGGAGTGAATCACAATGATACACTCTAATGGAGGAGATCCGAGAAGAATATCGGACCGTTGATGCATTAGGATAGGTGGAGCTCTAAGGGGAGATCTGGACCGTCGATTTGTAGAGATCAAAGGGGCTCCAAGATGCAGATCTGACCGTTGATTTGACAAATTGGGATGAGCCCCAAGAAGCAATCATGATCGTTGATTCAATGGACTAGGATGAGCCACGAGAAGTAATCATGATCGTTGATGAGTCGAGATCAAAGGAGATCTGAGATGTAATTGTGATCATTGGTCTATCAGGGTCGAAGGAGCTCTAAGGGGATATCTTGATCGTCAATAGCAAGGCGCTTTTCGGAATGGATCACAGAGATATACTTCAATGGGGAGGCTCCAAGATGAAATCTAGATCGTTGATCTGTCAAGGTTCGACGGATCCGCAAATGAAATGGACCATCAATTGTTTTAGTTGAAGGCCTAAGGGGATGATTTGGACAGTGCCATGTGTTATAATGCAGGTGGTACCATGTGTCAAGCACAGAAATTTCCATGTGGCATAGTGATTTGGCACCCATGGGTGAACTTCTGTGGGAAATATGAGTGTCATGTGTCAAGTGTCGATAGTGCCACATGTTACGCAGAGATGGTGTCGTGTGTCAAGAGGATGTGGCACAACCGAGAAGCTATGAAAAAATCCTAGCCGTCCATCATCAAGTCCCTGGAACCGTTCGATGGGAGGATCTTGATAGAAACAGAAGGAATCTGATAAGCATTGGTCGAGGTGAAGCAGGGCAGGTTCCATGCCCATGCCATGAAACATGGTGCATGTACCACGAACGCCACATCAGTGCCATGTAGGAGGATACGTGTGATAGGGTGCTACATGGATGACACGTGGCAGTGAGGTGGCCATAAATTTGAGAAGCCATAACTTCCAATCCAAAGCTCTGTTTTGAGAAAAAATACACTCATTGGAAAGCTCTAGACGAGAAGAGGATGATGGTGCCATCAAAAGGAAGTTTTTAGTTGGTTAAGGGGAATGAAATTTTAATACCCCATTCCCTTAAAAGATACTTATGGGATCGGGTGTGTTACAGAGTGGTATCTGAGCGAGGTTACTAAACTTGGCCTGCTTGCATTCATGAAAGAGTGAAATGAATTTTATTAAAGGATTTATAAGGGGGAGTGCACGCTACCCTACCCTACTCATAAAAGCCTATTAATTCCAAGCCATATGACGAGCACTTATTCCTTTGAGCGCTTAACCACTTTTTTTGTCAAGTGGTATTTCCCCCATAATATAGCGAGAGGTCAGGAGGTAGTAATAAAACTGCTCTCAGGGATTTCATTGTGGCTTTATTAATTGCCACATGTCCCTTAGTGGGTTTTACAATATCACCAACATGGGGTAACCTTCGGTTCATGCTCGTGTAAATTATATGTGCGCCTTTGATCTGAATCATCGATCCTTACGCGTAAACCACGACCATTTACCTCGGTACGCAAAAATGTGGGTCGTTGATCCAATCATGATTATAACTTACCTCACTGGGATTTTGGCCTCGAGTGCCACGATCCAATGATGGATCTTGAATCGACCTTTTAATCTAACGTTTACTGAGTCACGATTTTATCTAACATATGGAATTCAACAAATTATTCTCTATGCAAATAGATAACATCTGAAATCTCAATACGGATGATGTCCCTACAACACTATCTTCAAGCGTTTAGTTAAACCTTATTGCTGAAAAGAGGGACTGGATATTGAAATTTGTTGGGAACTTACCCCAATAAGAAATTGAATCGGGTTGATTACAACATAGGGATTATAATTGTCTCTTTTTGCAAGACCTGATAATTATAATAGTTGTCTATTAAGGGTTAATACCCTTATGGAGAATTCCTTGTGGAATTTAGTGGGGATTGATAGAATCCTTGGAAGTACTAAGTATTGCTTAAATAGAAGACTAAACTATTTATGAGGATTTCCTCATGATTAGAAGACTGATGGGAAATTTATAAGGTCATTTTGTTGACCTGTAATGAATGAAATTTTGTTTCCAAAATAATTTAGTTAAGTAAAAGAAGAAAGAGTATGTTGGATTGTTGCTAGTCCTCTTAAAAGAGGTAAAAATTGTTGGTTATGGACCCTGATTATCTTCCTGATTCATAAGTCTTTGTCTTAAGCCGTGTTTATACCCCATGAAGACTGTACACCCCTCCACATGGGGGGGTTACAAGGGGGCTTTCTCCCCCTACGGGGTCCAGGGGAAAGTGGGCCCCCGGCGAGGGTTTGGGGGTGAAGCCCCCGAAGGAAAAATTGCCTTGTAAATGTATATTGTAATTTCATAGTAAATCTGGCCCATTCATTATAAGGTCGCAGATCTGATGGTAGAATTTATGTTAGGGATTTTTTTCCTAGAAGGCAACCCTCTTTTATGAGGGATTTGTATTGTGGCTATGTATCATTACGAATATTGTATTCTGAGAGAGAATATTGTGAGAGAAAGAAGAGCAAGTTATAGTGGGTGTGTTGTAGGTTGTATCCCTTCATTTTCTTGGATAATAAAAAGGAAGGACCTGGCAATTTCTCTAGTGGACGTAGCCCACACTGGATGAACCATGTATATCTGTGTCTCTATTGTATTGTGTATCTTCTATGTTTTATTTGGACATTTGTTTTATTTTATTTCTTTGTGATCATGTTTTTCTAACAACTAGTATCAGAGTGAAAGGTAACTCGTAGGAAAAGAGGGTTCCTGGTTCGAGTTGGAGCAATGGCGGAGTATGGAAAGTTTAGGGTCAAGAAATTTAATGGACAAAACTACCAGTTATGGAAGATGTATATGGAAGATTAATTATATCAGCGGGATCTATTCCTACCATTGGGTGGAATAGCAAAGAAGCCAACGACCATGAAGGATGAAGAATGGGAGGTTCTTGACAGAAAGGAACTAAGAATGATACAGTTGAGCCTAGCAGCGTCGGTGGCTTTCAATATTTCGAAAGAAAATACAATGAAGGAGATGATGGATACATTGGCTAAACTGTATGAAAAACCCTCAGCATCCAATAAGGTATTTCTAATGAAGAAATTATTTAATATGAAGATGTCAGAAGGTGGGTCTGTTGTAGATCATTTAAATGAATTTACTATGGTTATTAATCAGCTAAGTTATGTAAAAGTGGACTTTGATGATGAGGTCAGGGCTCTTCTAATCTTGTGCTCATTACCAGAAATTTGGAATGGCTTGGTCATGGTTGTAAGTAACTCTGTCTTTGGTTCAAAGACTTTAAAATTTGATGATGTTGTTGGTGTTATCCTTAGCGAGGAAATGTGACGGAAAATCACAGGTGAGACATTAGGTAACCTGTTAAACATGGAGAACAAGGGAAGACAAAAGGATAGAGGAAAGGGCACGACGAACCGCAGGAATTCTAGGAAGAGCATATCAAAATCCAGAGTTGGAAAGATAGAGTGTTGGAATTGTGGGAAGAAAGGACATTTGAAGAAAGACTGCAAAGCTCCAAAGAAACAAAGAGATGGACAACATGAGAAAAATCAGGAAGCAAATGTAACAAGTGATGTGTTACAAGATGTTTTGATTATTTTTGTAGATAATATTTATGAGTCTTGGATAGTAGATTCAGGGGCTTCATTTCATGCCACAGCCCATAGGAAACATTTTCTACAGTATGTTCAAGGTGATTTTGGACAGGTTCATTTGGGTGATGATGCAACATGCAAAATTGTTGGAATGGGAAAGGTAAAAATAAAGCAATGGGATGGAAACCAATGGTTTTTGAAAGAGGTAAGACATGTTCCAGATCTAAGGAAAAATCTAATTTCAACAGGGCAGTTGGAAAGTGAAGGTTGTATATCTATATTTACAGATAAGGCATGGAAGGTCTCCAAAGGATCATTGGTGATAACAAAAGGAGAGAAGGTAGGTACATTGTATTTATGTACTGGTAATATTGATTCTTCTATCTCTTTAGCTTCTACAGGAGTGGATACAACACTATGGCATCATAGGCTTGGACACATGAGTGAGAAGGGGATGTAGATACTTCAAAAAATAAATTTGTTGCCAAATATTAAAAAAATTGATTTGGATTTCTATGAGCATTGTGTTTATGGAAAACATAAGAGAGCCAGATTTCTCAAAGTCGGAAAAGAAAAGAAGAGTGAAAGGTTAGAGCTTGTGCATACATATGTATGGTGACCAGCTCACGTATCATCTCTTGGTGTCTCTCGTTATTATGTTACTTTTATTGATGATGCAACTAGAAAAACTTGGGTTTATTGCATTCGACAAAAATCTAATGTTTTTTTATAATTTTAAGAAATGGAAACCTTTGGTTGAGAATGAGACAAGAAAAAGGTTGAAGTGTCTCAGATCAGACAATGGAGGTGAATATTGCAGCAAGAAGTTTGATGACTCTTGTTCTTACCATGGGATTCATAGAGAGAAGATGGTTCCAGGAACACTACAAGAAAATGGTGTGTCAGAAATGATGAACAGGACAATCATGGAGCATGCAAGGATTATGAGATTGCATGCAAGGTTTCCCTTACAATTTTGGGCAGATGTTGTAGATATTGGTGTTTACTTGATAAACAAAGGATCTTCAAGTTGTTTGGATGGTGGCATTCTAGAGGAGGCATGGACAGGTAAAAAGGTAAACTATTCATTTTTTAAGACTTTTGGTTGTGAAGAATTTGTCTATATTGATAAAGAAAATAGAACAAAGCTTGAGGAAAAATCTAAGAAGTATACCTTTATTGGATATGGTGTTAATGATTTTGGTTATCACTTATGGGATTATGAAAATCAAAAAATCGTTAGGAGTAGAGATGTCATATTCAATGAGAAGGTCATGTACAAAGAGCAGTTGCAGGGAAAGAAATAGGAAAAAGAAAAACCAGAATGCACAGTGCTTGATGAGATCATTGAAAAAGAAATTCCAAAGGTACCAGAAAATCAAAATGTACAACAACGGGAGCAGCAGGTATCTCAAAATTCTGCAAGTGTTGTTAGAAGATCTACCAAGTTAAATAGACCCCATGAATGATGCTCTCCTTCATTGCATTATTTATTGTTGACTGATTATGGTGAACTAGAATGTTATGAAGAGGCAATGCAGATAGACACTAAAAAGAAGTGGGAGCAAGGCATGAAAGAGGAAATGGATTCCCTGGTAAATAACCATACTTGGGACTTGGTCCAGTTGCCTGCAGGAAAAATAGGATTGCAGAATAAATGGGTTTACAAGTTGAAGGAAGAAGATGGAGGAAAAAAGTGGTACAAGTCTAGACTTGTTGTAAAGGGGTTTGCACAAAAGAAAGGTATAGATTTTGATGAAATATTTTCTCCTGTTGTTAAGATGAATTCAATTAGGACTATTTTAAGTCTTGTGGCAGTAGAAGATTTACATCTTAAACAGTTAGATGTAAAAACAACTTTTCTCCATGGGGATTTGGAGGAAGATATTTATATGCAGCAGCCACAGGGGTATAAGGTCAAAGGGAAGGAAAATTTGGTATGTAGGTTGAAGAAGAGCTTGTATGGCCTAAATCAATCTCCAAGGCAGTGGTATTTGAAGTTTGATACGTTTATGATAGAACAAGGTTATAGTAGGTGTCATTATGATCATTGTGTTTATTTTAAAAGGCTAGAAAATGGAAGTTATATTATCTTGCTATTGTATGTAGATGACATGCTTGTTGCAGGTTCTAATATGCGGGATATAAATGTGCTCAAGAAGAAATTGGCTAATTCATTTGCAATGAAGGATTTGGGTGCTACAAAGAAAATCCTTGGTATGAGAATAACAAGAGACAAGAAAAACTGCAAATTAACATTGTCTCAGGGTGAGTACATAGAGAAGGTGTTGGAGAGGTTTAGAATGCAGAATGCAAAACCAATTAGTATACCTTTGGCCAACCATTTCAAATTAACTAAGGAAATGTGTCACAAGACATAGGAGGAGATAGAATACATGTCCATGGTCCCTTATTCATCAACAATTGTCAGCTTGATGTATGCAATGGTTTTCACAAGACCAGATATTACACATGCAGTGGGAGTTGTGAGCAGGTATATGAACAATCCAGGTAAAGAACATTGGGAGGAAGTAAAGTGGATTCTCAAGTATTTGAGAGGTATTGCTACTCATGCATTATGTTTTGGAGGTTCAGACACCGTTCTATAGGGATATGTTGATTCAAATATGGCAATTGAGAAAGATAGAAAGAGGAGCACCATAGGGTATGTTTTTACTGTAGGTGGAACAACGGTAAGTTGGATTTAGAAGCTGTAAAAGGTTGTTGCACTTTCAACAACAGAATTAGAGTATGTTGCTACTATAGAGGCTAGTAAAGAAATGATTTTGTTACAGAGGTTTATGAAGGAATTGGGAAAGAAGCAAGAGAATAGCAGGTTGTACTATGACAACGGGAGTGTCATTCATCTTGCAAAGAACTCAGCCTTCCATTCTAAGACTAAGCATATACAACTCAGGTATCATTTCATACGATCCATCTTGGAAGATGGACATTTGAAGTTGGAAAAGATACATACTAGCCAAAATCCTGCAGACATGTTAACAAAGGGAGTAACCAGGGACAAACTAAGTTCCTGCTCTGTTTCAGTTGGTCTTCAAGCATGACGGTGAAGATGAGAAATTTTCCAAGTCCAAGTTGGATCATAGTCCAGCAAGTACAACAATGGTGGAGTTATTGTGATCAGTCTCCAAGTGGGAGATTGTTTGTTGTGGAGCCTGATTATCTTCATGATTCAAAGGTATTTGTTTGCAGCCATGTTTATACCCCATGGAGACTGTACACCCCTCCACGCGAGGGGGCTTTCCCCCCCTACAAGGTCCAAGGGAAAGCGGGCTCCCGAAGGAAAAATTTCCTTGTAAATGTATATTGTAATTTCATAGTAAATCTGGACCATTCATTATAAGGTCGCAGATCTGACGGTAGAAATTATGTTAGGGTTTTTTTCCCTAGAAGGAAACCCTCTTTTATGAGGGAATTGTATTGCGGCTATGTATCATTGTGAATATTGTATTATGAGAGAGGATACTGTGAGAGAAAGAAGAGGAAGTTACAACAGGTGTTTTGTAGGTTGTATCCCTTCATTTTTTTGGATAATGAAAAGGAAGGACATGACAATTTCTTTGGTGTACATAGCCCACGCTGGGTGAACCACATATATCTATGTCTCTATTATATTGTGTATCTTCTATGTTTTATTTCCACATTTGTTTTATTTATTGATCTGTGATCTTGTTTTTCTAACAAAAATATATGAACATTGAGCCAATTTGTGAGTTCTCAGCGTCCGTGCGATTGTAGTACCCTAGGTTCGAGTTATCTTGACCAACAAAACCCTTCAGACACTGGCCCTTTCGGCATCACCTGCATGAAAGTAAAGTCTCACCCGAGGCATCTATTGGGGCTACAGGAACCGAGTTTCTGCAGTAATGAGGGAATGGGAGGTGATCATCTTTGTCATTCTTACTTATCTGTTTTGTGCGCGTTATTCTTTATTTTCTCTTCTTAGGTTCTTAGTGAATTCAATTATGTATTACCATTATACTTCATATAACAACAAAACCCAAGCACTGTAACATTAATACTATTGTGCAATGATCACACAGAGAATAATTCTAGTCTAACATTCATCAAGAAAGTATCCATGACAAATCACATAAAAGACAAATAAACACAGTAGTTAAGATGGCTCACCCAACTTTGTGCTACGTCCACAATGGGTGGCTTCTTATTATTCTTTATGCAATTGTCTCGGGATTATGCACTACGCTTACAAAGATACATCATGTTATTGTTTCCTTCACCTAGCCTAGCCACTCTATATTGAAAACTTCTCTTTCTCTCTCTACATCATCTCCTTAACATTCAGACATAAACTCTTTTCCTCTCAATATATTCTATCACTCTCTTTTTCAACAACATAGAACCCCTATTCTCCCAACCCATTACATATTTATACATAAATTCTAGGGATTAAAACCCTACTTTGTTCATCCCAAGACCCTATTACAATTCATGATAACTCAAGTTGACTTGTTGTTTGGGCTACTTTCACCTGCTTTTCCATCTACATGTTGTTGTTTAATTCTGACCGTTGTTCTTCTTGCTTTTGAACGTCCTTCTATATTTATCACGTCGAGTTGTCATCCTTCTTTTTCTCCTGCTTTCTTCTCTTTCTTTATTCTCTGCTTTATTCTTCTCACTACGCATTGTACTTCTAAATGTGTCTCAACTATGCACTCTCGAGCCTTCCTTTTCTTCCTTCTTCTTCTTATTTTGCACACATATTCCATACTTAGGGTTTTCATGAATATTGTTTTCATAATGTCTGTCCAACATACCCCCAACACTCACTTGTGGCTCATCCCAAACCACTTAGGCCTGTTG
>ML852534.1:7238-30261 GCA_009831015.1 Picea engelmannii | reverse complement strand
CAGCAAAAATTCCTCTGACATGAAAAGTGGGAGTAGGTTCATCTTTCAACACTAAATCTACCATGAGTATGGGGAGCTTCCGAAAGTTCTTGCAGAGCAAGAGAAAGCAGAAGCCTTCTCCAAGCCCAAAACATTTGGTGTTGTCTGCTACGTGGAAGAGACAACAATCATTCTGAAACCAGAAAGTTTTGCAGATAACATTCTTGGCCGAAAAGAGCAAGGACTAATCTATAAGTTTTGCATTTTAAAATCTGGATCCCCAAGGATTAACTGAATATGCAAATCTCATACAGGACATACAGGACAAAGGCTCTAACCCTTTTCGAAGACATTACCACAACAGCCCACCCTTAGTTACGTAAGACTACTAAAAGCACCCTTTGATTCTAGGACAAGTCCAAATTTTGAAATTGGTATGGATTATGTTGAGAATGAAATGACGATAGCAATAACGGGGGAAATAACATAGAGATATTGCTAAGCTGCAGGAAACACCACCCACCCTGTACCAGCAGCATTTCCATACCAAAACACGGAAATGCATATCACATTTTTGATACGCGTTTCACTGGGTCTGAAAAGTGTATCAGCATCTGTACGATGTGTTTCCGCATCCGTAAGACACATTTCAGGCTGTACGGTGCACGTGGGACCCGCAAAAACTGATTTTTTTGGTTTAAAAATTAAGTTTTCAGGTAGTTAGGTTTAAATATTATTTTATTGAGACTTCTAGAAGCCCCTAGAAAAATTTCTTTAAAAGAGGATGTCCCTTTCATTTTTCCTCACTGTTTGAGGCTTGAGCAAGGGTGATTCCAGCAAGGGGGGTTAGGGCAAGGGCGACTTCAGCAAGAGGGGAATCAGAGTGTTAGGCTGCTACAGCCATCCTTTTTGCTGTTTTGTGTTGTTTTGGGCCTACACCTATAGTTTTTCGCTGTTTTGTGGTGTTTTGGGGCAGCTACAGCCATCATTGAGTCTGTTTTGTTGTGTTTTTGGGCAGCTTCAGCTACAAAAAACATCTTGTAGTAAGGAGCAAGCATCTTTGAATTATTTAGTGTTTTCTAACAGTTTATTTCGAAGGGTTTCCTAAGAAAATAATAAACTTTACTATTTCCTTTTTCATTTTCTCTCTTGCAGATTTGTTTTTGTATTTTTTTTGCAGCAATAATGGCTTCCAATCAAGGAACTTCTACTCCAGTGCCCAAGAGCAACATGAGAGCTGACTTTTATCCTCTTTGGAGGCATGTAACAAAGGTTTCAAGAATTGTTGGTGGTGGTTCGTGGGAATGGGTATGCAATCTGTGTCAGAAACCTTACGAGGGCTCTTACCCAAGAGTCAAAGTCACATTTTTTGCAGGACAAGGGAAATGGTGTTGATGGTTGCCCAAAGACAGTTGACCCACAAGAAAGGAGGAAGTATGAGATTGAGCAGGAAGAGGCTGATGGGCTTAGAAATAGACATGAACAACTTGCCAATGCTACTCCTCAGACTCCAAACATTGAGCCAAGGATTGTGCTTGACACATGGAAGAGGAGAGCAGTTCAGCAAGAACAACCAGCATCAAAGAATGCTAGAAATCGATCAATTCAAGAGAGTAGAATAGCTAAAATGATGAATACTCAAGGGAGAGAGGAAGCTGAATCAAGAGTGGCAAGGGCCATCTATGCTTGTGGTATCCCTTTTGAAGCGGTCCGGTCTCCTTATTGGTAAGCCATGTTGAGGGCAATTAACACAGCTCCTCAAGGGTTTAAAGGGCCTAACTATGAAAAAGTCCGAACCGAACTGCTCAGAAAAGGAGAAGGAGCTTGTTGAGGATATTTTAGCACCTATTCGTTCTTCATGGACTAGCTTTGGGGTTACCATTGTCTCGGATGGATGGACAGATACTTAGCATAGGCCATTGATTAATATCATTGCCACTTCACCAAAAGGAGCAATGTTTTTGAAGGTCGAAGACTATTCAGGGGAGGTAAAGGATGCTCAATTCATTGCCGTTATTTTAATCAAAGCTATTGAGCAAATAGGGCCTTGTAAGGTGGTGCAAGTTATCATAGATAATGCAACAGTTTGCAAAGTTGAAGGGTTGATTGTTGAGAGTAGATATGAACACATTTTTTGGACTCGTTGCATTGTCCATAATTTAAATTTGATCTTAGAAGAGATTGACATTAATGTTCCATGGATTAAGGAACTCATAAGACAGTCAAGGGAGATGATAAAATTCATCAACAACCACCACCAGTCTCAAACAATATTTTGAGAGTACTCCAAATTAGAGTTGTTGAAAGTTGTTGAGACAAGATATGCCTCAAACTTCATCATGTTGGGCCGCCTTGTTGAGGTACAGCAACCATTGATTTCTATGGTGGTGAGTCAACTTTGGGTTGAGTGGAGATGGGCAGATTCAGAGCGGGGAGCTATGGTGTGCAGATTGTGTCTTGATGAAGAGAGGTTTACGACGGTATGGATACCATGGTTGAGAAAACTATGGAAATCATTGCACAGGGATCTCCCCAGCTTTTATTTGTTGATGCTCATTTTGTTGATACAGTTAAGAAAATCATTGTTAGAGGCGAAACCATTTCAACACTCCATTGCACACTTTAGCACATGCCCTAAATCCAATATTTTATGATGAAGACCTTATTCCTCAAAGCAATGGGAAGACGAAGGCACCACATAAGGATAGGGAAGTGACAAATGGAGTGAAAAGAGCCCTTGTGAGAATATGTCCAGCACATCTACATAGGGAGGTGAAGGAAGAATTTGTTAGTTTTGCTCCTAGTTTGGATGAATATTCAAATATATCAGCTTTGGATGAGAGGAGCACCATGAGTCCAGTTAGATGGTGGATTTGTCATGGAGCAAATGGTGTACATCTACAAAGCATTGCCATTCATATTCTTTCACAAGTGGCAAGCTCTTCATCAACAAAAAGAAATTGAAGCACCTATGGTTTTATTCATTTAATGAAATGCAACAGGTTGGGTTCACAGAAAGTTGAGGATCTTGTTTACGTCCATTCCAACCTTCGCCTTGCATCTCGTAGGGGTCCAGAATATAGTAGTGGGCTTTCTAAAGAATGGGATGTGGATCCAGAATGCCTTGACTTGGACGCCTCTTTTGCTACACTGAATCTTGAGGAATCTAGAAGTGAAATTGGAAATACTTCTACCAATCCATATTCCTCTATTGAACGTGTATCTTCTTCTATTTTCCATGATCATTATGAATATGAAGATGACGATGATGACTATTAGCCTTTAGGCTTTACTAGCTTAGCTAAAGCTCATATTTTATTTCTATGTTCATTGTTCATAGTTTGTATATGCAGCATTGTAGCCTCAACGCTCATATAAAGGTTAATTTTGGATATATAACCTCATTTTTAAATAATAAAGGTTGTTTTTAGAGTTTACTGCAGGCATTATGTATCACTTGTCCAAAGTCTTTTATATTTCTCATTTAAAATTTTAAATGTTATTGGGCCTTGGCACTTGTTCATTTATTCATGAATCTGTATTCTGTATCATAACGTTAAAAGTTAAAAGTTAAAACTTAAATGCTTTAGCCTTTCTTTCAAAGTTTCAATATAATATAATTTATCGAAATAGCTCATTATATATATATATATCGTGTTTCCTCGTTTCCTGATGTACGAGGAGTCACATTTAAAGCATGTTTTTGTTTCCTCGTATCATGCAACTTAGAGATATTGCAAAGAGCACAGTAATACAGTGAAACCCAAACTCTACTAATGAATGAAATCGTGAAAACACTCTGAAGAGAATAGCTTATAAACTTAATTATCAGATCTAAGCTACAGCCATTGCATTAATGATGTTTGGGACAGCCACACAAAAGAAGCTATACATGAGAAACAAATTCTGGAAACAACACCACTTAAAACACAATTTATTTATCACAGGTCTGCGCATACATAGATGTATTTTACCCAAACTGATATGCAAGAACCGTACCACCTATACGGGTCCGTGCACTCACGGGTTTCACTCAGGGCGGTCGTATAGCAAAAATGTGACTACAATATAGCTAGATTTTACCTTAATCTTTAGCAAAAACACTGATAAACAGAACGTCTCTTCTATTTTCAGACTTGGTATGATTTCCTTTCTCGGTTGGTGATCCGTATGGCCCGTACGATATCTGTACAACTCGTATGGACTACTTTTCCAGGGAATTTTGTTGACTTTACTTGTAGGTGGCCCTAGCTCGGCCTCCCTTCCCCTACTTAGCCTCCTCTTCTTGCTTTGCTAGACCCGACTTGGTCTAGTCACTAACCCTACTCAGCCCTCCTTTTCTTATCTCCTCGATCCTGCTCGACCCTCTACTGTTGGTTCGACTTAACCCTGTTATCAGATCTCCTTAGAGGTGCCTCTCTATCTTAGTCGGCTACCTTCACTTGAGAGATAATTATGGAATGAGGCCTTCTAGGTTATTTGTAACCCTAGCCTTTCCTCTCAGGCAATCCTGGCCTTTGGATCTTCTTATCAAGTTCTTGATCTAGTGGTGGGGACTTAATCAAGTAGTGAGATCATTTAAGTCACATCCAACGGCTGTGACTTAATCTCATGTTGACTTGAGTGGTCTCCACCAATATAGTGTTGTCTCGACATAAGTTGGGCCCCTTCCACACTACTAGACACCCCTAGCGTGGAAGTACCTGCCCGAGCTACATAATCTAACACACTCCAATATGAAAAGCAATACAAACTGGCTAGAATGGTGATAGCTTATGTCTAGAAAGAGATTTGTCAGCTATGCACATTTGCAAAATATCCCCATTACAAGAAGTTGAAACTGCCTTTTAACAGAAAGTCCAAACCCTAAGACTAAAAAATCCAAGGATCCAAAACCCTAACCATAGGAGATCATGTGGCAAAAGGAGTGCAGGCCGTGAGGAGCCTACTTGAAACATCAACTTCTCAAGGCCACAATTTTGACATATGACCTCGGTTTGGAGACTTTCTCACACCATTATTGTTGACTCCATGTTTTGCCTAATTTTTGCCTTCTCTAAGTCTCTTTCTGAACATGTGGATCGTATAATTCATACCTCTATTAGCCCTTTTTGAAGGTATTATCAGGTTTCTTCTATCAATTTATTATGGACCAGCATAAGGTATGTGTCATATTCATTTTTGATGATTTTATGATGATCGAATGAGCACAATCCATTAACATTTGTCTTTTAATTGAAACAAGTCGAAAACGCCATCCATCCCTCGATCAAACCCTTGATCCAGCCCTCGATCCAACCCTTGATCCAACCCTCGATCCGGCCCTTTTCTAGGCAGTGAACTTCGAGCTCAATTTGTGGGAGAATTAAGTGGAATCAAAAAAATCTGGCACATGGGTTTTGTGCCTAATATGACTAATTAGGTTCCATGCGGGCCATTTCCTGAAATTATGGACGGATTGAGAGCAGTTCGTGGCCCTTGATCCAGTAGCCGAATTTATATCAGACAGATCCGACCCTCGATCCGGCCCTCGATCCAACCCTCAGAGTGCAGTGCAGTTGTGGGTTGGCATATTGACGAGCTCTTCTTGGCGAATCGGAAACATGGGTTTTGTACCTGCTCGAGCTCTCCAACTATGGAACTCATTACATTTAGATTCGAGTAGCTGCGTCGGCCTCTATTTTGAGTGCATGAAGATGTTGAGAAGATGTTGTCTGTTGTCAAGCTTTAATGAATTTCTATTGTAGGAGAGCATCGACCCTTTCAATGGTCGACCTCTCAACTATGTTTACAAACTCTATAAGTATTGGGAGTCTCTCAAGGACGAACAGACACGATTTTTAGATATAAAGCTATTATATTGAATTGCTCTGTAAAACTTTAGTTCTGGTGTTAATATGAATGATATGCTAAGTTTGTGACTGTATATTAAGTTGGAGTAGTGCCACGACTCTTTGGGGGGCCACCAATGGTCAGGGTATCTTAATTTGTTGTATATTCATATTTATGTATTTAACTCTCTTGTGTGCAGGTTGCTTGCTGAAGTTGTATTTATTTTCATATATTGCTTACAGGTTACACGTAATTGTTTATATCTAATTATCCATACTCTAACATCTAACATCTCTTATGCAGGTCATGTTTCATTAATGTATATATGTTCATAGTCATCTAACTGTGCAATTATATACAGGCTTTCTTTCCTTGTTTTATAAACTGTAGATTACTTTGCAGATTGGTTATTTAGACAGTGTATATAATAGTCATCTATACTTCATTAAGCTATGGTTTTCAATTACTTCATGTAGGACTGCATAAATTATTAGCTCCTTATAGGATATTTCCAGTATCAGTTTGATAGGATAAGCGTTGATTTTGAATTTCTTCTGAGCAAAGTTTATAGATTAAATTGAGTCCAAGAACATGTAATTGACCATTTGATATTTTCATAAATGGCAAAGCTTTAGCATCAAATTAATTCCATTTGAATTATCAGTCGAGCCGTCCTAGTTAATTTAATCTCTTTATTATTCGAGTTTTTCGGCATACAATTCATACCTCTAGTAGCCCTTTTTGAAGGTATTATCAAGTTTCTGCTATCAATTTGTTATGGATCAGCATAAGGTATGTGTCGTAACATGCGGAACATTTTTGGCGCATTGCTCTTAACCATTTTGCTAGGCTAACATGTGAAATTTACCTATACACTCGGAAGCCATAAATCTTCGGATATTGGAAGGATTGATTGGTTTCCTATATGTTTGATTGAGAAGTGTTACAATGCTTAGATGTGGGGGAAGGGCTAAATGTTGTTCATTCGTTTAGCAAGTCTATGTGAACGGGCCATATAATTTATGTCATAAATAGACGCATTATGAAACTGCTTTCCACACAATATTACAGGATGTCATGTCATCGATTGTCAATACTTGCACAATAGCTAATTAACTATATATTATTAGAATAATCTTATGATGACGAGCTTGTTTCTTCCATCATAGTTTCAGTTTCTGATGAAAAGGAGGACTGATTAAGGCATTTTTCTTTGTTGCAGTTACATGACAAAGGCAACCAAAATGAATACTTCATTCCATCCTCTCATCCACCTGGGCAGACAGGAGCCTTACAAATCCAATGACTTTGGCAATTACAGGCTTACTGTTGACTGCTGTGTAATTTTCAAATCGAATGGAGTGTTGGATAAGGTACTATAACAAATATTGTAACCTGTAAGGGTGATTTACAACACTTCAGGTAAATATCAACTGGATCCAACATGGTTTAACATATAAATTGGAATCATATGGTTTAAATATAATTTAACACATACAAATTATTTATGCATATTTTAATCATAATGTCCAAGTCTTTGACTTGGACATTGATCAAATCATTTCAAGGATCACCATAGCGATTTTAAAGGCGGCATGCATAATCATTAATGATGGTGTTCCTTTTCTCTCATTAATCCCAAATAACCCACGATTTCAAAAGAAACACTTGCTCACATTTCCGATTTAGGGAAACAAGATACTCTGCACCCCCTCTGTTTTTACTCTACATTTCCTCTGTTTTGCCTTGCCAACATGCCTAACAGCCATGAAGCATCGAAAGAGGCCTAAGCAGAAGTCTCCAGGACATGAGGAAGAAGCCCCTAAAGCTTAATCCATCTCCTATCTCAAGATCATGTCACTACCTCAGGAGTATAGTTATGTTTTGGTAATCCATTTTTCTTTGCAGAGGGACCTACAAAAGCTCAGGCGTGGGAGGAATGTTGACTCCATGTTTTGCCTAATTTTCACCTTCTCTAAGTCTCTTTCTGAACATGTGGATCGTATAATTCATACCTCTATTAGCCCATTTTGAAGGTATTATCAGGTTTCTTCTATCAATTTGTTATGGATCAGCATAAGGTATGTGTCGTATTCATTTTTGATGATTTTATGATGATCGAATGAGCAAAATCCATTAACATTTGTCTTTTAATTGAAACAGGGCGAAAACGCCATCTAGCCCTCGATCCAACCCTTGATCCAGCCCTCGATCCGACCCTTTTCCAGGCAGTGAACTTCGAGCTCAATTTGTGGGAGAATGAAGTGGAATTAGAAAAATTTGGCACATGGTTTTGTGCCTAATATGCCTAATTAGGTCCCACGCGGGTCGTTTCCTGAAATTATGGACAGATTGAGAGCAGTTTGTGGCCCTTCATCCAGTAGCCAAATTTATATCAGACAAATTTGGCCCTCGATTCGACCCGACCCTCGGAGTGCAATGCAGTTGTGGGTTGGCATATCGGCGGGCTCTTCTTGGTGAATCGAAAACATGGGTTTTGTACCTGCTTGAGCTCTCCAGCTATGGAACTCATTACATTTAGAATTGAGCAGTTGTGTCGGCCTCTATTTTGAGTGCACGATGTTGTTGAGAAGATGTTGTCTGTTGTCAAGCTTTAATGAATTTTTGTTGTAGGAGAGCGTCGACCCTTTCAGTGGTCGACCTCTCAGCTATGTTTACAAACTCTATAAGTACTGGGAGTCTCTCGGGACGCATAGACACGATTTTTAGATATATAGCTATTATATTGAATTGCTCTGTAAAAACTCAGTTCTGGTGTTAATATGAATGATATGCTAAGTTTGTGACTGTATATTAAGTTGGAGTAGTGCCACGACTGTCTTGGGGTGGCCCACCAGTGGTCTGGGTATCTTAATTTGTTGTATATTCATATTTATGTATTTAACTCTCTTGTGTGTAGGTTGCTTGTTGAAGTTGTATTTATTTCCATATATTGCTTACAGGTTACTCGTAATTGTTTATATCTAATTGTCCATATTCTGACATCTAACACCTCGTATGCATGTCGTGTTTTATTAATGTATATATTTTCATAGTCATCTAACTATGCAATTATATACAAGCTTTCTTTCCTTGTTTTATAAACTGTAGATTACTTTGCAGATTGGTTATTTAGACAGTGTATATAACAATCATCTATACTTCATTAAGCTATGGTTTTCAATTACTTCCTGTAGGACTGCATAAATTATTAGCTTCATATAGGATATTTCCAGTATCAGTTTGATAGGATAAGCATTGATTTCGAATTTCTTTCGAGCAATGTTTATAGATTAAATTGAGTCCAAGAACATGTAATTGACCATTTGATATTTTCATAAATGGCAAAGCTTTCCATAGACTACCTTATTCATACTCTACATATCTCTATAGAAATTAACATCGAATTAATTCCATTTGAACTATTAGTCGAGTTGTCCTAGTTAATTTAATCTCTTTATTATTTGAGTTTTTCGGCATTAGATTAGATTAGACTAGACTAGGCTAGATTAGAGTTCTAGACCTGCACATACAGTGCTAGCACCTTGAAGCCTACGAGCCTCGGGTTGACAATTTAATGTCGAAATAGATAGCATATATTTCACTCGACAATTATAAAGATTATTTCGAGCTCTATGTTTGGTCGACCTTGCAATTGTAGATTTGCCAGGCCATATCAATTGCCAAAAGAGAATGGTAAGGGCTCGAAAAATGCACTAGAAGTTCAATACCTAATACATATAAAACTATTGTAGAACTTGCAAGGTGTAAAACCATTTCTAAGATAGTAGAAGATTTGGTTGGCCACCTCTATCCACCTAGATCAGTTGTCCCTCTTTAGGATGCAATGGTCTCCATTACATCAAGTTCCTCCATCAAGTGGGGAAACTTCTGCCGTATCTAACTCCTACTAAACCACTTGCCTCAGTGAAGAAGCTACCTGGCTTTGACATCTCGATGGAGCTATATGTTCTATTGGAGGTTGCCCTTTGTCTTGGTGTCCATGATCCAATCAACTATAGAAATCAAAGTTTAGTTTTATATGGGCCAAATGCTCTACCACCTCCAAGGTGTCCAATAGAGGTGGAAAATATGGTCTAAGCAGCTCCACATCAAACACAAGGTGTAAGCCAAGGAAAAATGGAATACTTGATTCAAAAGCAGTATCACCTACAACCTTATTGATGGTGTAACGCCCATATTGAAGTGGCTTGACCTTTCTATGGGGGCTTGTGCATCACTCTTTCTATAAGAGTAACCATTCCTTATCACCAACCTGAAACTTGTGTGGAACCTGATATTGATAATGTCATTGGTTGTACTTGGCATTCAATTTCTGCAAAATATCATGAACTCCTTGATGCATATGCTGCATCCATTCAACAAATTTGGTTGTTGTATCTGCCTTGACCTGAGCATGGAAGGACTCTTCGTACGTAAATAGACATAGCTACATCAATTGGTGGCCAATGGTTGGAACCCTAGGCACACCGAAAAAGGGTTGTGGCCAATAGAATTGTGAAGGGCTCTATTGCAAGCTTGTAGCTATGCCAAACATAAGGAAGGATTTAATCCCATCTACGTGAATGCTTGAGTTGTACATTTTGAGCATATGCACAATCATCCTGTCAACTACCTCTGTTTATCCATTGGTCTAGGGGTGGAAGGTAGTCAATTTGGTCAGCTTGGTGTCCATCATTGACCACAGGCCAGACCAAAAAGTATTGAGGAACTTGTTGTCCTTATCTAAAACAATGGTCCGCGATAGCCCAAAATGAACCCAAACATGGTTGAAGAAGAGCTTAGCAGTGGCTTTTGCTATGATCATCTTCTTGCAAGATGCCAAAATGGCCATCTTATTGAACCAATAAACAACCATAAATACATAATTGTTACCATGCTTGGTTAAGAGTAAGCCTAACATATAATCCATGGAGACCGATTCCCAAGGCTTATTTGGAGAAGCTAGAGGAATGTATGACCCCTACTTCACGGAATATTTAGCAATGGCATAGGTGGTGCACACTATGATATACCTACCAACGTCTTGCTAGAGCTTTAGCTAATAGAAGTACTTTTGCACTACTACCTTTATTTTCTCCACATTGAAGTGCCCTACCACCCCACTATAATGCATCTCCCAAATCAACTTCACATGCTCACTTGAAGAAACAAAAAGATGGCCCAAATGGCATAGAAATTCATCCGAGAGGTGGAAGTCCGAAACATGTTTATTTGCACCCAATGTTTGATATGTAGTGGAAAGTCGAGATCATTGTCATACAACTAGGACCACCCAGAAGTCTCATTGCCACAAGAATTAGGCACTATGGTTAGTGCCACAAACTGAAGGTCATCTGATGAAGTTCGCAACTCAATTTTTATTGCCCTTGTTGTACTTGATGTTCAAGTGGTATTGTTAAAGGTGCATGGACCACCTCTGATAGCAGTCATTCTACAACTTGCCCTACATTTGCATGACTTGCAAGGGCTTGGGGTCGGTGTGGATGATTGTTTCCTTTCCCATAATAAGATTCTTCTACTGCCAGCATGCTTCTGTAATGGAGTACATCTTGTCATAAGTGGGGTACATGCAAACCGCATCGAAGAGTGTCTCAATGCAATAGGTCACTAGATGTCCATGCTGAGTGTCGATGCCAAGTAGAGGGGGCGTCTCAGATCCTCGAATTCTTTCGATTGTGACTCGACCCAAACAAACTTGACTTTGGCTCCACCCTTGGCACCTTGGCTTGAGGGCCAAGCGATATGAGAGAACCACAACACGAACCTAGGGTAGAAATTGGAGAGTCTCAAGATGTTGCAGAGCTCTGTTACTATGTTCGAGGTCGGCTAATCACGAATGGCTTGGATCTTTGCTGTACTCACACACACACCACGCTCATCCAAAATGTATCCCAGATGCTGAATTTTGTACATGTCGAATGAGAACTTCTCCAAATTGTCATATAACTTGTGTTGTCCTAGGTTGCTTAGCACATGTTGATGTGCCTTAGATGTTCATCCCAGGTTTTACTAAAGATGAGAAAATCATCCAAATATACAACCACAAAGGAATTGGTAAATGGCTACAAGATATCGTCCATCATCCTCATTAACATTGTTGGGGCATTAGTAAGACAAAAGGCATGACCAACTAGTCAAAGGGATCTTCTTTAGAGTTGAAGGTTGTCTTCCAAACATCAGTTTGTTGAATTGGCCCCTAGTGATTGCCTAACTTCATATCAATCTTACTAAAAAGCTTGGCGCCCTTGAGCTGATCATGAAGATCATCAATCCCGAGGATTGGATATCAATTCTTGATTGTGATTTTGTTCAAGGTTTTGTAACCAATACAAACTTGCCATGTCTCATCCTTCTTTTAAACCAACACAATTAGGGTCTTGCAAGTTGAGAAGCTTGATAGAATGTTGCCCTTTTGTATTCGCTTTTGAATCTAGCATTTGATATCCTCGTTCTCAAGAAGACAGCTTCTATATACTAGGCCATTAGGTAGAGGAGCATTGAATGATAAACCAATTGCATACTTTACCTGACAGTGCAAAGGCACCCCTGCAAGTGAGGCAAATATATCTTTATATTATTCCACAATCTTGCCCACCTGCTTCTGTTGTGTAGAGAGACCCCTTGCAGAGGCCTTCGCAATCGCAATGATCTTTCGCTTGCCTTCCAATTCGACCATGAAGAGGGAAAATCTCACAATCTAAGAGTACCTTCCTGCACTACGTACCTGTGATCAAAGAGATTGCAATAGTCAAGGCTACCTCTAGTACCATGTAGAGCTAACCTCCCAAATTAACAATGACACTATGGGACCTAGAGTCATAAACAACATGACACTTCCACGTATATGGTTGTCCTAAAAGAACATCACAAACTCAACCAAGGAAACATCACACAGTACCTCATATTTTGAAGGCTTGATGTTGTAATGCAAGTGACATTGCTACTTGATGTAGATGTCTTGTCCTTGGCTCAACCAACCAATGGTGTATGGCTAGAGGTGCAACATTGTCAACACCTTAAACTTCTTGATATCCTCTAATCAAATCAAGGACTTATGGTTGTCGTTCTTGACAAAGAAATGTAGCAAAGTCCCCTGCACCCACATTTGCGAGTGGAAGAGGTGTTCACCTTCATTAGGCTCATCCGGTTCATCTAGTTGGACTTTTGTTGTAGCAATGGTAACACTGGGTTCCTTGTTGATGATATGTTTTCCCTTACGCAAATTGCAATCAAAGTCCAAGCTAGAATAAGATTCTAAGGCCTTCAACTCAACCAACAATGACTGTTTAGAGAGACATTCATAAGTGTTGTGTGAAGTGATTTTGTGGACCTCACACCACTTTCCAATGTCCTTATTTGATTTCCCATTACTCTTCTTTGCATGCAGGTTGTGTTCTCCCCGATCTCTAGGGATAACTAAGGAGATGATGTCTCGAGGCCCTCAGGTTGCAAACATGGAGTACCGAGAGATAGATGACTAGCAGCATCCACATGCACAGACAAAGACCCAATTCACCACTGCACATCCTAGATTCATTACAATGGCATTCACCACATCAACTTGCTTCTGGAAGACGATGGGTCTTGCTCCATGAGGTACAAGTCAGGTATTGTGGAAAGTATCACTTTAAGACTTAAGGCATTTGAATATGTTGCATTTAAAGTTGCTTTTGATTATAGAACATATGCTTGGAAATTGTGTTCTTTGCCATGTTTCACCTTGATGGTTGACATTGCACCCTAGTAAGTGGTCACCCTTGGGGATGGGTTTGCTACGGGGAGGTCCCCTTGACGAGTTATCGTGCCATTCTCAATCACACTTATCACTTTTCACATTTCATCCTTTCATCTCCTTATCTTTTGGGATTTTCGGGTGTACTGAGCCAAGAAGGGATTGTACCTCATTTCATGGGAAGAAGGGGCTGAAGGCCCAAAGGTAATGTAGCTAGAAAAAGATAAAATCCAAAACTATAACCTTCCAGATGCTCTCCCAAAGAAGAATTGAGAACAATGAAACGTTTTTCCTAAAAAATCAAAGACCTGCAAAAGCAAATACTTGTTGAGGGATCTACACAAGTGTGTTACAAGCTTTTCTTTACCCCTATGGCACTTTGTGTACCTCTCCATTCAAGTGACACTGTGGTACTGCCCCCCAAACTTTATGTTACCCATTGAGAGTACCCAGTCGTTCTGGACCTTAATTAATTAATGGAAAATAAATGGGCTTGGAAAAACGATGCATTGAAAACAAAGGTGCAGCACACCCTCTACAAAGGCACCCATAAATGAGACAATACGAACCATTGTATGTCATGAACCCCATGCCCAAAAGTCTTACCCCTCATCCACTTCATCTTCTCCACATGACTTAGAGAGGGTCCATCTAGGAAACACTCCTTGACTCGAGGAATGATTCACCCAATAGGTCACCTTGTCAACCCATCCATACCTAAACTTGGCAAATTGCATAGGGTCTTTGAGCACTTGTTTAATTTAATAAGATAGCTTTTATGCACATGTTTAGGTGGCTCTTGTATTAAATGTGATTTTACTTGCCATGATGCTTTGACTTGAGATCCTTGGAGGGCGCTCTTATCCGTCTTTGCATGCCCTTGTTGATGGACGTTTTGGAGGAACAAGCCCAGCTTGGGCGTTCATTGGGGCAGGAAGCCCACAAGTTGGATGCCATGACCCACACCTTGGGACCAGCTAGATGATGGACGTTGCCTTTGGAGGCAAGAGAGGACACCTTGGACAGTGACACCTAACCCTCTTCCACCCCAACGACTTGCTTGGGAGCTCTTACACCACTTTTCTAGGCTTGACATCTTGTTTTGGGGCTAGGGCATGTGGTGGTTGATGGACACTTGGCACTTTTGGATGGGAGGGCCCCTTACATTGTAGAGGAGACACTTGGCTTCATGACACATCGCCTTTGAAGGCCTAGCGCTTTCTTCTACAACCCCAACGACTTCACTAAAGTGCCAAAACGTTACCCTTTAGAGAGATGATGTCATGTTTTTAGGGTTTCTTCGTTAAATCTATTTTGTAAAGGGGCAAAGTAAAGGAGGTCGGCCTCCTTACTTTGTGGTTTACCCTAATTCTATGTGGACAAACAAATTTTAGAGGTTTTGTATAAATAAGGATCAAATTCATTTCATTTTTATCATAGCTCTCTCATGTAGAGAAGACTACCTGGTTGAAATTTGCACCCTACTTGGGCAATTTGGACTATCTCTCTCTTGTGCAACTATCTTTTGGTGTTTTCTCTTGGTATATTGTGGAGCTAAGGTGGCGCACACCTCTTGGAGGCTTGATTTCTTGCTTTGAATGTTATTGCTTGGTAACCTAGGGTTTGTTCATGCTATTTTGTGGAATTGGTAAGAAAATTTCTGCATTTTTGTTGGTGTTTTCTTCTAGTTTCATTGATATTCTTGTTCTAAACCCTTGGAGCAGTATAAGAGCATATAGCCTCCACCAAGGTCCATTTTATTTGCAATTTGACAAGTCATTTTTTACAAGGTTGCTAGGACGAGTAAAAGGGCTTACACCCTCCTAGACTTATACCTTTGTTGGTTTTGCATGCTCTAGGGAGTAGAAGGGCCTACACCAAGACTCCATTTACCCAATAGACTAAAGGCACTAATCTGAAATTTGCATTGGAGAAATAAATTACTTGCATTGGAATGCATGATTTTACGAGATATTCAAATTGTTTAAAGTAGAATCAATTCTATATGTTATTAGCCTCTTTGAGCTTCTAGGGTGTCATCTTTGGCCAAGTATTTCTTGCTGCTGCAATAAATTTGTGCTACAGCCATTAGGGCTGCAGCAAAACACTCTTAAACCCTTACTTTACTGACTGATCTACCATAAGAATTTGCTTGCAAGTTGTCATTGACAATCTACTTGATATTGATTGATTGTTGGGCAAGTTGTTTGCTGATTTCTTGGGGTAGATTTTATGGGGCTGTCATAATATCTCTTCAATAACATTACTTAACAGTCTTACTTTATCACTGAAGTCTTTTTTTATCTTACTTGAGTTATACTAGTCAATGCTAGCTTAATCTCTTGCATCTTTACTTGACATTCAATGACATATTTAGCAGCTTTTATTACCATTTACTCGCTGATTTATATCATTGTTTACTGCTGCTACATAGGACAGCAAGCTTCACTTGCTTGTCCATTTGAATATTGGGCTTGTATATTAGTCTTTTCTCTTGTCTGGGGCAGGTACAATTCTCTTTTGCAGGTACTCAAGTCTCTGGCAACCATTTACCATCACAAAGACTCATTTCCAAGCCATCTTCCACTTCTTAGCTTGACCTATAGGGGCATCATCTTCCATTACTCCACTTTCCATCTCAATGCCCCCTAAGGTCACCCGGGATACCCCCCTTGTATAAGATTTTTCCTTCACTAAAGCGAGGGGAGTACCTATCTAAGGTGACAGTGGGTAGGTATTCCCATAGTTCTCTCCTTCATTTTGAAACAAGGTGACATACTTGTAAAATGGAATTCCATCCACCCTCAAATTGAAACCCAATCAAAACTATACAAAGAAGCAAATTCATTCTGCATCTGTGTTGACGAAACAGACAGGCTATAGGACCACTATTTACGGATCACTCTAAGTGGTTACAGAGGTTTACCAACCTAACCCCTAACCACTAACATCTAATATTACAGTCGTCACATAACAAGTGACCTCTATATTTATAACTTATGATAATACTTCCTCAAATGTTACCATTCTAACACAAATTGCCCTTCAAACCTTCACTTGTCTTTCAAACAAAGCGCACATAATTGAGGCTCAAACTTGCATTAGTGGATGTGGATACAGACTGTATCCGTAGAAGACACATATCCCACCCATGTCCGGACTGAATATGTATATCTACAGGACACATATACCACCCATATCCGGACAGGATATGTATCTATCTGTACAGGTCACATTTCCCACCCATGTCCATACCAGATATGGATGGGGAAAGATCCACATGGAGGGAGGAACTCTTATGAAATGGTATAACAAATAGTATATATCCATGTCCTCATCCTGCAACAGTCATCACTTTAATAGTAATGATTACTTCTTCCCTTTATGTCCACTACAAGAAACTACTTAATGAGAAAACTTATATAAAACCACGTGTATCAAATATGGAGCCTGCTAAAGAATTCAATTTTTATTGTTTATTGAACCGCTCTTAATGGAAAAAATTTCTATATCATAGTGTATAACAAATATGGAACCTGCTGAAGAATTTGCTTTTGGTGTCTTTAGAACTGACTCTCTCTAAAGCATCGACAACTACTATAGCACCAAAAACAGAGCACAATTTATAGTTAAACTCAAAAATGTCTTTCAATTCAAGCATGTCTCTAACACCTTTAAATATTAGAGGAAGATAAGTTCTCGAGCATTAGAATACATACACAAACAATGTGAAATTCACTAAGGTTCTGCAGCACTTCTGCTTTTGTTTCAGATCCTTCAATTTCATAAGAATCCAAGTCACCGAGTGTTCCTCCTGCTTCAGACTCTTTTTCAGCAACCTACAACACATTCAGAACCTCAATACACAATCAAGTAAAAATGCCAAAAAACTGCCACAGGAGAGAACCACTCCCGGGATTATCTTACATGATCATTCACAATAACAAATATGAAGTTATAACTTTACCTCAGCAGATAGTATAGTGGACACAGTTGGCACAAAAGAGACTATTGACTGAAATCTGTTGAAAATGATTCTTACAGCATCAAACTCCACATTCTTTAAAATGTCATCCACAAGCATAGATACCTAACAAGGTGCACCATGGTTAGATACCAAAACAGACCTCCATTTATCTGCTATAAAGAAACAAAAACCAATAATTTGTTTCCTGATCATGATTCAAACATGCTTTATTTGTTTGTCTATAGAACATGTTAAAAATATGAATGTCGATAATGTATATGATTTTGTCAGTGGAACGAATATCGAAAGAAAAATGTGGCCACATGTGAATGGCTTGCAGCAATCTGATACTTGATGGTAAGTCACAGTCGTAAAAACTGACGTGCTCATATCGATGGTTTCTTCTAATCAGCCTCTTAAATCACTCATCTTTAGCTCATTTTCACGTCATTTGACTCCTTTAAATCAATAATGCATTCCCATTTGTCAGAGATTTTTCCAAGAACTGCCTTCTTTAGTTGCGACGTGCCAATTTTGCAGTCTAAATTTGGTAGCCTAACAAAAACAGATGTGGATAAAGAAAGGTGCCTCATGGGAAAGCATGCTTATTGAAACTGGGATTTGCAAACTCCCATTGAAATCTTCAAATCATAAAAACAAAGGAGAAGGTGACAGCTTTTAAAATACTCAAATACAATCAAAAGAAAAACCTATGAATAATTAAAAGGTTGCAGAATTTCTCAACAAAGATGAAAGGCAATGATAATGGATTAAAACAGGGAAGCAAATGGGGCCAAATAAATACCAACTTATAGGCAAATCTAAAACCATCGCAATATAAATTTAATTGTTGTAAATGCGATTGTGTTATAAAACTTTACCAACATCGATAAAAACAAATTAGGGACATATGAATGTCCACTTTAGAATACCAGCAATGTGCCAAATCAGCCCATAGTCCAGAAGACATGCACCCAGAACTTTCAAGCACAATCAGGGAAAAGCAAAGCAAGAACATAATCTCTCTAGACCTACTAGAAGCCCTCAAAACCCTATTCAGACAAATGGATCTACATTTACATAGTATAAAACAAATATGATATCTATGAAAAAAATATTTAACCACTAGCAATGTAGCATACAATATCAAGGGATGCCTCCACCAAGCTAGAGTTTACATGTACACACCAAATAGAACATCTCTGGAATCAAAACTATAACAAATGTAGCAGGCTGAACTGGTTCTGTCCCAGCAGGTCCTTTTATATTTATATTTAAATAATGTGTATTCCTCAGAAAGGAAATTCAAGCTGCTACTGTATTTGTGGGTCTTCTGGTGACTCAAAACTCCTATATAGGGAAAATCGTCCATCTCAAAATAATTTCCTTTTTTTCCAGCAATTGGCACATGCCGTGATCTTGCATTAGTTCCAAGGTTACAGGCATGAAAAAGTTTATGCCATTATTATAGTTCTTTGCATTTCAATAGATAACAGCAACATAAGAATAAGATCACTGAGAAATACACATTCACAAGAGACACAGCATTTATCCTGGGAAACCCTCTAGGGGAAGAAAACCCAGCAAAACTTCCTTAATATAAATAGACAATACAATGCCAAGAGATCTCTATGCTAAAACAGAAAGTCCTCTCCAAGATATGCGCCACTCTCTCTCTCCTTTGCCGGTAACAGATCAGAACTTGTCTCTCAATCTGAGCAAGTTGTTGTGTCTAAGTGAGGTGCTAGCCTCCTTTATTTATACAAGTCTGGCACGTGTGAAGTGTCTTTTCACTGGCAGGGCCGACTTCTCCCACTGGGTGGGTAAACCCACCTTTATTATATTTTTGGGTCTTCTTATTAACTACTGGGACCGACTTCTTATTCTGCCTATTACAATAACCGACATGATCAATCCACAACGGGGATTGATCCTATGAATAATATATCAATAATAATAAGAATACTCTTTGCAGTTACAATATTTCAACACTCCCCCTTAACAAGAAGGGTATTCTTCAGTAGCATCATGCGAGAGAGAGAGAGGACAGCATCATCAACAGCATCAAGTGGGAGGACAGCATCATCAATATCATCTCAGTTGGCGTATCTATAAATCATCGGAAGTTTTCTTCATCAGCAGCATCATCATTCTCAAAGGAATGTCATCATCATCTGCATCAATATGTATTAGTATAAAAACTGATACCTCATCACAGCACTAGGTTGGCCCATCACAGTACTAGACTGGCTCTATGTCACAGTTGTTAAGCTGGTAGCTCAGTGCAAGTCACATCTTGCTTTACGTCTAACAACTAGGTCAGAAGCAAGGTATACATCATGTTGTTTTACGTCTAACAATTGGGTCAGAAGCAAG
The DNA here is from genome assembly GCA_009831015.1 of Picea engelmannii. Classification (NCBI taxonomy): domain Eukaryota; kingdom Viridiplantae; phylum Streptophyta; class Pinopsida; order Pinales; family Pinaceae; genus Picea; species Picea engelmannii. Next base: position 10,351 of record ML852534.1, on the reverse strand, counting down.
GAACACATCATCTTGCTTTACGTCTAACAACTAGGTCAGAAGCAAGGAACACATCATCTTGCTTTACGTCTAACAACAAGGTCAAAAGCAAGGAATCATCTTGCTTTACGTCTAACAACGAGGTCCGAAGCAAGGAATCATCTTGCTTTACGTCTAACAGCGAGGTCAGAAGCAAGGAATCATATATACTCCCCCTTTCGGACTATACCAAGCTTATCTCGAAAGTGTTCAAACTTTACACGAGATAGAGGTTTGGTCAACACATCAGCAACCTGTTCATCCGTGCTAACATACAGAAGCTTCAAGGCTCCTCTCTGCACCATGTCACGGATGTAATGATAGTGAATCTCTATGTGCTTCGACATGTCATGGAATACAGGATTCTTTGTCATCTTTATGTAGCTCTGGTTGTCACATAGGATCGTGGTTGCTTCCATCTCTAGGAAAAATAGACCGATCAGCAACTTTCGAAGCCATATAGCTTCGCAGCTAGCAGAACATGCGGCAATGTACTCTGCTTCCGCTGTGCTGAAAGCAATACTGGATTGTTTCCTACTCTGCCACGAGATCATGGCTGATCCCAAACTAAAACAGCATCCGGAAGTGTTTTTTCTGTCAGCAACACTTCCTGCCCAATCCGAATCAATGTATCCACTCAATGTGAAATTATGATCTCCGTCATAACTGAGACCACAATCTAATGTACCTTTAAGGTACCTCATCACATGTTTTGCAGCCACTAGGTGAACATGTATGGGTTCTACCAAAAACTGACTCAAGGTGTTCACGGCAAAACAAATGTCTAGTCTAGTGTTCGTCAAGTACATCAACGATCCAATAATCTATCTGTACAGTGTGGCATCTATCAAGTCTAACGAAGTATCGACCAGCAGCTTCAGCTTCGCTTCCATGGGTGTATTCATGGGTTTGCATTCCAGCATGCCGAATCTCTTTAAGATCTCGACCGTGTACTTCCCTTGGTTAAGGAAGATCCTCTCTGGACTCTGCCATACCTCAAGACCTAAGAAATAATGCATTAGACCAAAGTCTTTCATTTCAAATTCAGAGGAAAGTCTTCTTTTACATTCAGCGATGAGCTTTTCTTCTCCAGTTAAGAATAAGTCATCCACATATAGCAGTAAGATTACTGGCTCATTATCCATAATTTTGAAGTAGAGATTTGAGTCTGCTTTACTCTTGGTAAAGCCTAAGCTCGTCAAGACACCGTCTATACGGCCATACCAAGCTCTAGGAGCTTGCTTCAATCCGTATAAGGCTTTCTTCAATCTGCAGACATGAGACTTCATATCTTCAACCTCAAATCCTTGAGGTTGCTTTATATACACTTCCTCTTCGATGACATCATTTAGGAAAGCTATCTCCACGTCCATCTGGTGCAGCTTCCACTTCATCTTAGCTGCAAGAGCTATGATGGTCCTGATCGAAGTGTATCTGGCCACAAGAGCGAATGTCTCCTCATAGTCAATGCCTTCCTTCTGGGAAAAGCCACAAGCAACAAATTTTGCTTTATACTTCTCAATACTTCCATTAGCAGCATGTTTTATTTTGAAGAGCCATCTGTAGGATACCCCATCTTTATTCTTCGATCTGGGAACTATTTCCCATACTTCGTTCTTCATTATGGATTAGTATTCCTCTGTCATGGCATCTGCCCATTCTTTTCTCTGAATGGCTTCTTTAGAGCAGGCAGGCTCCTCTTCTACATCAAAGTCGTATAACTGGAGAATGGCTTTGGTCTTTTCACCTGTCTCGTAGTTCCTTGGGGAACATCGTACTTCTCTCCATCTTGAATAAGCTCTCTAGCCTAGGCTGGCTTTCTTTTATGGAGGATCGTCATTTGAGGAGGTTCTTGTACTTCTACTATATCATGGTCTTCTAGAAGTTCCTCATCAGGGGAAGTTATGACTTCCCTCACTGGTTCTGCAGCTCTGGGAACCTCCCTTATTGCAGTATTGGGGATTACAGGTTCCTCTTCATATACCTCTTCAAGTTGGCACAGTTTAGATTTCTTAAGCACTGCATCTTCATCAAAGGTCACATCCCTGCTAATCTCAATGTGATGTTGACCTGGTATATAAATTCTGAAGGTCCTTGGAGACCTCACAGTATCCCACAAATATTCCCTTCTTTCCTGAAGGGTCCAGCTTGTTTCTCTTTTCTTTAGGCATATGAATAAACACTGGACAACCAAATATTTTGAGATGGCTTACCTCTAGCTTCTTTCCGGTGAACATCCTTTCCGATGTCTTGAGACCAAGTGCACTATGGGATAATCGGTTCTGCACATAAACAGCTGCCATTGTTGCTTCTACCCATAAGCACATAGGAAGATCTTGATCATGGATCATAGTCTTTCACAGCTTCCAATATGGTTATGTTCTTCCGTTCAACTACACCGTTTTGTTGGGGATCTTGATCCCAACATCTTTGCAAAAGTTCACGAATTATTTTGAGGTATATTCTCCTCCATTATCTGACCTGAGTATCTTAATCTTCCTTACAGAAGGGTTCTCTTATCAAGGCTTTGAATTCCTTGATCTTGCTGAACACTTCAAATATATCCAGGTCTTTTACGAGAATAATCATTAATGAATGATACATAGTATACATACCCATTAATGGAGGATGATCGCATTGGGTCACATACATCTGAATGAATGAGTTCTAGGACTCCTTCTGCCTTGTTGTCCCTCTTCGGAAACGGGTTCTTGATGCTCTTCCCTTGTGCACATCCATTGCATATGCCTTCATGGTCACCTTTGAGTTCTGGTAAACCTGTGACCGCTTTGCATATGTATGGTAGCACCTTGTAGTTGAAGTGAGCTAATCTTCTATGCCAATATTCTTCAATGGCATGGGTCATGGCAGCTTCTGAATGACCCTTTAGCTTATGCAAGCCACCTTCCTCTTTTCAATGATGATTGCTTCTTTTAAGGTTTCTCCTTTAGCATGTTGCCTTCTGCAACCTTCACTATTGCTTCCTCATGTGACCTGGAGCAAGGTCAACAAAACAACAAGCAAGAATAATATCCTTCTGATAATATAAAGCAATAGCACGAACAATCATCACAGTAGCTCCTTTAGAGCTATTA